>OU744725.1:54315574-54563074 GCA_916613615.1 Steromphala cineraria | reverse complement strand
GCAGTAGTAGCAGTATTAGTAGTAGTAGTAGTAGTAGCAGCGGTAGTAGTAGTAGTAGTAGACTGTTGTTGCAGTTGCAATAGTAGCAGCAGTTGTATAAGATCCAGGCATTATTAAGTTATGTTACAATTGTCAGTAGTTGTTGTAGTATTTTTAGTAGAATTTGTAACAGAGAAGTAGTAGTAGCAGTGAAAGATGGAAATGATAACAGTAGTAGAAAGAGTAATAATAGCAATAGTAGCTTTAACAGTAACAGTAGTCAAATATCTGCTAGTTACTGCTTATCAACATAATACTTACCAGGATAATTTGACTGCCAACCTCATTACCGTATTATTCAAACCCCCTCTTTAAGACACAGTCCTCTATGAATGTGATTATATTTTTTGGGAATTAAATTCTACAGACTAAGAGTATTGCTATTTCATGTGTTCAAGATGTTTGTTTGTAAAGGCTAATACTTTACTAATACTAAGGAAATGCTGGATGACATCCAAATATACCGAACTAGTAACTACTATCAAGTTGTTGGGACTCTTTGACCCTATACAGGAATTTGCTTTGCACTAGTTGGTTACAGCAGATAGTGCTTACATGATAATTATGACATGATCAGGTGTACATGACAATGCAGTAATTGCTAGTTATAGAGATGATGATGTCATGATACATTTAGTTGTAACACAATGAGAGGATATTCCTGTTTTTACATATACCAGTATATTGTATAGGTAAATTTTTATAACACAGTCAAATTGAAATATTTTTAGGGTAATTTTGTGTATATGTTTTTAACTTGATGTTTTAATATAGAAAAGGACACATTAAAAATGAAAATCAATGAGTGACAGCATTAATTTGTACTTCATATGGTGAAGCCTTGATCTATTACATGTGTTATTGTCTTTGAGTAGATTTAAGAAAGTATTTCAAGGATAATGATTAAATATTTCAGGAGCCTATTCAACCATACAGAAAACTAAATCCAGTAACACTATTAAGAAAAATTCTTTTATTTCCTATGTCCAAACTTCTAGATATAAACCTGTTTCTTAAAAACAAAGGTGACTTGTTTTGAGACATGTACAATCCTGCTGGGGTTAGTTAAGTTAATCACCCCAAGTCACTGATGCAGAAGGAAAACTGGTCAGGTGTGAATGTTGTGTAGGTAAAGTGGTTGTGCCTGACTGAACATATCTATGTTTAGGAATTGTCAGAAGGGGGTGAGAGTGTTTTGTCCTCTAGGACTGCTTGCATCAAACTTGCCATGTATTTATGAATATATTTATGATTAAAGTCAGGTCATGAAATCATACCTGTAGATGTTTACTTGTTATATTCTTTCTAGATGAAATATAACATTAAAGAGCCACTCCGCGATTTTCAATAGTTAGTTTCGCTTAGAAACAATCTTAGACTGCATACTTAATGGTATGAATATAAAATATCTCTCATATTCACCCCCAAATGCCAATTTTATGAAAAATTCTTGTTTTCAATGATAATCTCATAATAGTCATATATATTCTTGGAACCTGATTTCACATGTCCAATTAACATGAATACTTATAATACTTATATATGATATAAGCTATCAAACATAACTCTCTTGTAACTGTCATGCGACTGCTTTGGGTTAGTTTCCAAAATTCTTGTTTGACTGATTAACGCGTGTCACTGTCCGGTTTTCAATGATAATAACAACTTCAAACCTTCCTACTGTTACTATAGATCATCTATTGGCTCTCATATGGTATTTACTTGTAAAAGTCGCTACTTATAGATCAAATGTCACTATTGATAAAGTTTGGCAAATGTGGCCCTGTGCAACTTGCAGAGTGGCTCCTTAAGAACTAAGGATGGGTATCGTTCCTCATTTCTGTATTGCAATATATTGCGATACAGAAAAGCGTATTGCAATATATTGTACTTTTCAAATTCAAGAATATGCATGCTAACTTGTCCTAATAAAGAACGATCATCACTGTGTAGCTATGAGCTATTTTGAAAAGTGATATTTTTCAATCATTGTTTATTGCCCTTGATTACATTGTTTTAACTATTTTCACAACACAACCTCATACTTGTTAATTTTCATATGTTCAATATATTGGATATTTTCAGAAGTGTGTACCGATTCGTATCATGTTATTACTGTATTGCAATATACTGATGTATCGATAATACCGCTCATCCTTATTAAGAACCATATTTATGTATTCAGGATTGTCAGAACCAAAGCTCAAAAAGATCTTAAAACCAATGAGACTTAAATGAAACTCTTTGTGTTTGTCTCTGCTATACAGACACCTCAATTTAAGAAAAAATATGAGATAATTAATTTGGCTTAAGAAGAGTGACACCCCCTTTTAAGATGGGATCTTTAAAAAAATTACTGGATCATCCACTCATCATTATTCATTATGAGTCTTTATATCCATATAGCATGCTGTTCATCTCTCCAACTAGCCAATACAAAATACATAGTATTGTTCCTGGTGATCAGTTGAGGGGATCATTTTGACCTTTCTGAGCATACGGGACCCTTTGCAATGGTAAAAGTATCCTACTTATTTAAACTCTAAGAAACACCAAGCCGAAGTGGTGGTCAAATCTCCTCAGGACCCCTCTATGAACAACACTGGCAGACATAAGATATAGAACTGATGCATCAACATGGGGGGACGAGACAAAAGCCGACAATAGCATATTTTGGCAGAAAAGTTAGAAGCAGGAATTCTGCAGCTGTATGGCTTCTCCATGAGTTATCAGTGTTCTTGTATCTCGAATTATTTGTTCATCACCCTAAGAGTTTTGATGTCTTTTTAAGATCTAGCTAGACGAGGATGGAGAAGTTGACCGTGCTGTTCTGTCTGTCCACGTGTCTGTGTGTCCAGTCCCAGGACATTGCGGTCAAGTTTGATGGAAACCGAGAAGAACTGGAGCAGGTTGCCAATGGACTGGGCTTCGAGGTTGTTCGTGAGGTACTCATCTTCTTATTGATTTGGCATAATTTATTTTTTCATGAATTTATCTCAATTTGTCTGACCACCCAAGAAAAAACACCCATTCTACCATATTCCTCATTGTTTATATGTACAGAGAAGATTTACCTTTATGAATTTACTTCTTTTTTGTGTCATCTTTATATTGCAGACCATTATTAATAATATTATACATGAAGTGTTTGAATGACATACAAGAAGTTGGCATAAGGAAGAGAAGGATATTTTATGGATGCTTCATTTTATGGATTCTATTATGGACAACTGCTTTAAATATTAACATAAAAGCCTTGTTTCATATACAGTAGAACATGGATGTAGCAAACTCGGATATAGCGAACAATCGGATGTAGTGAACAAATTTTCAAGTCCAATCCCTATATAATATCATTAAAATTATATGTGAATAGCAAACACCGGATATAGCGAACTAAATTCTTTGATCCCTTGGAATTTGTTATATCTGTGTTCTACTGGAGTATATTCAAGTAGATTTGAGGAAAAAAATATATTTTGTTCATCAATTATATATTATATTATGTCGTGTTGATTGATACAGTGTGCAATATTGTGCTTGAAAATACAACATTGTTATTTGTTGTTGCAATTTGTAACTTTCCTTCCTCCTACAGTTCAAGTACTCCGAGATATTCCTTCTGCAACAGTCAGAGTTTTCCTCCCGAACCAAGCGGAGCTCCGATCATGTTGATATCCTTCGCGCCCACCCCAAGGTAAGTGCTAGGGTAACTATTGACCCACAAGGAGATAGCTATAGTCTATTGTGAGTTACTATTGCAATAGCGATAATCTATTGCGGGTTACGATTGTGATTGGTATTGCGATAGTTTATCAATAAATTAAAGTCAGATTTTGCTGTTTTGTTTGAGATGATTTCAAAACTCAATTGCTCTGGTGGAAGTTGTAATTTAAATTCGCGGTGAGTTTATATGTTGTATCTTCCGGTTGCTACTTTTAGCTCTCTGCGATCATTTTAATGGGTTCTAGTATTTTCCAAATGAAAAAATTACATGTTTTTGTTTAAATATTCTTTAAAAATGATTCTCTATTCATCAACCACTACCAAACTTGCAATTAAACAGAATGATAAACCACGTGTAATGTTGATCACTGCAGGTCCTGTCAGCGGATGAGGATGAGATGGTGTACCGAGAGAAGCGATACATCGTTTATGACAAGCAGCTGGAGATGCCACTCCGCGAAATCTCGGACAGTTCCGTCTTTTATCGCATCCCAGAGGCTCGACTTGGCGCACGGAACAACTTGGGCAAAAATCTCATGACATTCTCGGACCCTCTGTATGATGACCAGTGGTCTCTGGTAAGTCTTGGGCTTAAAGGAGCAGTAGCATGTTATTTTTTCAAATTTGTCCAAATAAATATTTAGTTTATTAAAAAAGGTAGTGTCTTCACTGGGTCAAACATTTCATTACTTAACCCAGTTATTGAATGGCAGAGAAGAAATTATCAAGGATCAAGTAAAAACTACCAGTAGCCATTTTATTGTGAACACTGTATTCACATTACATACTTATCCTAATGTTGTACTATCTTTTAAAATGTGATTTTAATTTAAAAAAGATTCTTCACAGCACCTTCCAGAGCAAGCACAGAAATTTTTTGGAAATTCTTCAGAGCTTTAATTTGCCAACCATTAGGCTAAGCACCAGTTTATACCATGCATGGGAAGATGACATTTTGCCAGCTCCAGAAACAAGCAGAGATTGCTCTGGTTAAACTTCTTGTCATCAATGTCATTATTCTTGTTGCCCTATAGTACAACTCTGGTCAGAGTGGAGGCCGCCCCGGGATTGATCTGAACGTACAGGCGGCTTGGACAGCAGGTTACACGGGGCGCGGGGTTACCGTGTGTATCCTTGACGACGGCATCTACCATAACCACACGGACCTTGTCAACAATTATGTAAGTTCCAAGAGAAATACCCTAACAATGATCATACATTTTGTCGACAACTCTTTGTTTTGATTCTTCCGTAATTCTGACAGTCTAAGTAAACCTAGCCTCAATAATACTTGCTATACTCCCATACTGAGTCTAGCTAGGTAAGGGCTCGCGTCAGCCAACTTATCGAATTAACCAATCAGGGTTTGGCTTACCATGTCACAAAAGTCTGCTTTCGCATGTATAACATTGGAAGGTCTTACGTGGCCGAAACGTTGGCTGAAGCGACCTCTAACTGTATCTCGCTAGATCAGTATTGGAGTATAGCGAGTATTATTATACTGTAATTCTGACTATGTGAATTGATGATATTTCAGAAATCAAGGGTAGTGATATTCAAGAGCAAAAGGATGGTATTTCATTATAGTCCAAGGGTTTGATAATGAAAAGTTCAATGGTTTGTTGTTGCAGGGATACTGCAGAGTCTAACTGAGTAATATTTTCACCGTAAGCTTGTGCAATGCATACTATCCATCATTATTTCCAAACTGCTATTGGTAGTTTAACCATAAAGCTGCAGAACGTGTCCAAAGGGCAGGAAATGAATCATTCTATGATAAGACAACTATGAATGAGATCTCTGCACCCAAACAGGAGTTATTCATTGGCTTTCTGAAATATTATTCTGATGACAGTACTGATTTTGAACAATGGCTATCCATTAACATGTACGTGACATCACAGTTTTATATTATCAAGTAAGGACATCTCAATGTTATAATGTCATAAAACAGATGATGTCACAATGCTTTGACATCACCACATTTATAGTGTAAGAGGTGTGCAGTGTTTAGAATTTTTTTTTTTTAATGGAAAGATTATTAAGAATTATCAAAGAGAATCCGTTGGTATAAAAGACATGAAATCATCAAAAAAGTTTAAATGTCGCTAGCAAGCCCCAAATATTTGTAACCGTCATAATCGTATCAGAAAGATGTAGGAGATTGTCTGTGTGAGTTTTCCCCAGTCTAAGTAAACCTAGCCTCAATATAATCAGTTTCACTCCTATACTGAGTCTAAAAAGGTCTAGTAGAGGGTCGCTTCAGCCAACCTTTCTGTGACCTATGACCCTCCAACATTATATGTGTGAAGGCAGACTATTGTGGCTTGGTAAGCTGCGTTCTGATTGGTCAATTCGATACGTGTGCTGACGCGACCCTCTACTAGGCCTTTTTAGACTCAGTATAGGAGTGAAACGGATAATATTGAGGCTAGGTTTACTTAGACTGGAGTTTTCTGATGTCTCTGATGTAGGAGCCAGCAGCCAGCACTGACCTGAATGACCCCACTGATATGGAATTCGACCCGATGCCAGACATGTCCACGGAAGCCAAGATTGGTGAAAACAGGTGCGGGTGTTTCTCTTTAAAATGCGATTTTAAAATTTAATTTTAACTCCAAAGAGAAACAGTTATAATTCTCTATCCTGCTTTAAGGGTTAAATTTAGAAGGAAATCAATAATAGGAATGTATACAGTGAAACAGTGTCTGAGGAGTGATGATGATGATGATGATGATGATGATGATGACGACGACGACGACGACGACGACGACGACGACCCTTTTAGGGGGAATGTAAAGTGATGTCAATAATAGGAATGTATACAGTGAAACAGTGTCTGAGGAGTGATGATGATGATGATGATGACGATGACGACGATGACGACGACGACGACGACGACGACCCTTTTAGGGGGAATGTAAAGTGATGTCAAGAAATGAAAATAAATGGTTCCAATTGAAAGGCAATGAATTTACACTAAAGGACGCAGTAATTAATCAAATATATAATGTCAAATTCAGCCATGCAAACCCTTTTCTTACAGAAAATGAATTAAAAGGTGTTTACATAAAAATGGCTGCCGATGGACTTTATGTGAATCTTTTATTTTTTTCTCTGATTATGGATGATCAGTTTGTGTTAAGAGATTTTTGACACTATCAAAATAATTTGCTTGGTATTGACGTACAGTTATCAGTAAAAAATTTAAAATATCAAATTTGCAAAAAAATGTGCTACTGCCCCTTTAATAAACTTTAATATGAGCAATACCCATGCCTCAAGTGCTTGTGTTGGAAACCTAGTTTGACGCGACGACTGTAAGGAGTGTCACAATAATTTTTTACATATGATTTCTCATCGATTATGCCCCGTCCTCTATGACTGAGACAAGATGAAAATTAATATATTTCGTTTTGGTCTGAACTTACACTTATAATGTTATGAAGTGGGTAAGAGTGGGGTCGGATACCTCAATAGGAAATTTTGACCTGTCCCAGCTTAGCCAAAATGCATTTGTTGATCATATTGTCAAAAAGTTTCATTGTTTCTTATCTCACATTATGTTTGCTTATGAATGTTATTTCTCTCTGCTATCAGATGCTATACTCAGGTAAGTTGTGTATTTGTAAGGACTCCTTTCAATTTTCTATTTTTGCTTATCGGTGAGAGCTTTTCTTTTGTATTCTGTTGGTGATTATTTCTTATTTCATGTAGGTTATAATTTCAATCTTGTTGTTGACAGTGTTTTTAGTGTAGGAAATAATTTGAGTTATTTTTGGGAAATTTATATTATGGAATTATTGGAATTATGTTGACGACAACATACTTTTTTATTATTTTAATTTTGTTTGTAAATTAAGCTTATTCAATGTTTGCAATGATTTGGATTTGTATATTGTTGTTAATTTGTATTTTGTTGGTGAAAGCTTATATCTTTGTTAAAAATGTATGTATTTATTCTTCTTAATTCTTACTACCAAGACAATGGTACTTTTTGATATCAAAGCTCAGGTTCATGTACTTAAAGATTTTTGTTCAAACTGTTATTTTAAGCATTAAACAAATTTCACCTTCCTTGAATTCAAGGTTTATTGTATCTAAAAAGCTAGAATAAATACCTGAGTTATATTTGGCTATTTAAATCCTGAGTGCTATATCAGAAATTGGGCTTCCTTAGCTTAACCCTAACTCTGTGTTGCAGACACGGTACGTGGTGTGCCGGAGAGATAGCAGCCGGGGCCCACAATGATGCTTGTGGTGTTGGCATAGCTTATGAGTGCAAGATCGGAGGTAAGTATTCCTGCAACCATTTATCTCGATTAAAAATCTTGGCCTAGGTTTTAACTCTCTTGGTGTATCTCAATTAAAGATCTGGGCCTAGTTTTTTACTCTCTTGTTGCTAAGATACCATATTTCCTCGAATAGACGTTGGGTCTGGAATAGAGGCCAGGGGTAGAGCTGTTTGAAGTAAATACACGCCGGGTCTCGAATAGACACCAGGTGGTATGTTCATTAATCAATGCTCCTGTAGTTGAATGCAAAAAATGTCTTCTGTCTCTGCGTGTGACATCAACGAAAGTTTCTACTAAAAATAGACACCGGCCTCAAATAGACTCCAGGTCTCGAATACACTCCGGGGTTAAGGGGGTCTGAAAAAACAACGATGGGGGCGTCTATTCGAGGAAATACGGTAGTAAATTTTAATATATGGTACTATAGACAATCTTAGAACTAACAGAGCTTCGTAAATCTAGGTCCAGGGTTACAATAAGAGATCATTGTTCAAGTGTTATGATAGAAATGTAACTTAACGATTTGTGATACAAGTGATAACAATGTTTCAAGTTTAGTGTTGCAAGTGTTCACAAAGTAACAAAATATCAGTGTTACAAGTGATTACAATGTTAAAACATATATCTGTGTTACAAGTGATTACAATGTAACAAGAGATCAGTATTACAAGTGATTACAACGTTACAAGTGATTACTATGTTACAAAGAGGTCATCTGATTTGATGACATGTACATAAAGGGATTGGGTATAAGATAAACCCCTGTGTCCTGGAAGAAAGGTATAATATGTGTCTTATCTTGATGATAAAAGTTCCATTGTCTGTGAAGGTATCCGGCTGCTGGATGGCAATGTGACTGATGCAATGGAGGCGGAGGCTCTACTCTTCAACAACCAGCTCATCGACATCTACAGCTCATCATGGGGACCCTACGACAACGGGCGTACTATGGACGGGCCACGTAAACAAGCAGCAGCGGCTCTGAGGAAGGGAGTCAGAATGGTAATCTATATTCACTTATATATGTATACAGTGTTGAAACCTCATTGGCTAACATAAATATATGATCTGACTCTTTTATCATTGATGTAAGAGTCGAATGAGAGTGTCTTCAAGACTTGTCTCAATAACAACTTCCTGCATTTTAACACCGTTTTCTGTGCATAAACCTGAACATGCAAGTCCAATCATTAATCTTTCTTGAGGGTTGTCTTCTTTATTGTCACTTTGCAATGGCGTAGGAACGGGTTGCGCGGGGGGGCGGAGCCCCCTCACTCCAAAAATTTTCAGAATTAATTTTTTAAAATTATTATTTACAACTCGTCAAACTGATAGCTATAAGGGTACATTAAATATATATTGGTATGATTAACATTAGTTCTTTTTACCAATAACTAAAAGAATGGACTATGTGCAGTATGCTATGAATAATTCGAGTTCAGAATATTTCATTTAAATATCCAGAAGGTTTTGACCTCTTCACACATGCAGTAGCCTAAATTCTGCAATGTAGAATCACGTGCTTAGCAGCACACACGCATAAACGCGCAACATACTTATTGATTTTACAAGACAATTTACGAAAATAGTCATCTTTATACACCTGATAACCTAAATATTTAAATGCAATTTTAGATCTAATACAAAACAATCCTGTCTGTAAACGCAATATAACCGAAATTTCAGTAACATATTACAACATATCAGTCGCATATACATATATATCAAGCGACACATATGCAATTATACATGCTTTAGGGGGAAATGTCCATCAGCACTAGAGAATCTTCCAAATTTGCACTCAGACCTCACTTTGGGTCTCTGGAGACTAGTGCATGTAAGAAGCCTTTCAGGAAAATGGGCCAGTGAGGTTTCTATATTTTGTTGTCAAGAACATCAGTAATACAGACACAGTTTCCATTTCTTTGAGTGTTGGGGTGTATTTCAAATGGTTGGGGACAGGTAAGGGCAAAAAATCTCTATTTGCATTCCTTTTCTCTAAATGTAAAAAATATTCTAATCATGCAAGGGATATCCGTCTTTGAATGATTTGTAGTTCATCAGGTTCTCAATTACAAAAGATATCGTTACTCATTATTTCAAAATTGAGAGGTAACCTCTATTTACTTTGTCCTGCATATTTTGTCTCTATGTCGATTCAAGGCAAAACTGTAAGCATTATGTTTCATTTTGACTTCTATTTCTGTGTACAGGGTCGAGGTGGCAAGGGCAGTATCTTCATGTGGGCATTGGGAAATGGTGGGCTGAATGGAGACTGTTGTGGGGCTGACGGTTATGTATCAAGCATCGAGACACTTTCAATTGGGGCTGTGACGGACAAGGGTACGCTGCCCTACTTCATGGAGCGGTGCACGTCAACGCTGGGCGTAGTGGCCTCTGGTGGAGAGGAGGAGAAGGGGGAGGAGGAAGAGGAAGGCATTGTCAAGATTAAAGTGGTAGGCAAACAATTGAATGGTGTCTTTCCATATCCTGATAAGATTTTTGTTAAGATGTCTTTTCAGGACTTTTGCAATCCGTCTGTTTTTCTTTTGAAATAACTAGTTAGAAAATCACTCTTTTCGATGTAGAGGCTATTAAGACCATGTACTGCTCAACCATGCTATCAATAAGAGGGCTCAGAGTTTCTAAAAGTTTATGTAGTTTATCACATTTTTGTGATGTAATTATAACAATTAAAATAGACATCAATCCCCCTTCAAGTTGTTTTCCATATGAATTGTGCAAAGGACCAAAGGTAGGGTGAACCCCCTTTTCGTATAGAATCCCCAACCATTCTTCATAATGTTCATGATCTTCCCCTTTTGTTATCACAGCTAACTCTAATAGAAGTACTGTCTTTGTCTCCAATTTAACCACATCCTGTCTCAGGATACGAACATTACGCTAACTCCACTAATCTCTACCCTGGGCTCAGAAGATAGATTCGCTTGTGCGGCCCGACTTGGAATATAGCCAATTAAATCATTTTCTCATTGAAATTTTGTCGAGAAGGTGGCGAGAAAATGATTTGATTCGTACCCAGAGACAGGATGATTAGTGGAGTTAGTGTAACATTCGTACCCAGAGACAGGATGATTTGCCTAAGACTGATACTATATAGACGTAAGTAAAAGTTTCAAGTATCGAGCAAAAACAACATGCGGCCATCTTTTTGTGAACACCTTTTATTTGCTACAGGTGACAACAGATCTGGCTGATGGGTGTATTGAGAACTTCCAGGGAACTTCTAGTGCAGCCCCCTATGCAGCAGGGTGCGCGGCTCTCGCTCTGCAGGCCAAGTGAGTTTATTTTATTATTTGATGTCACTTCAGTCATACATTTATTGCTAAAATTAGTGCCAAGGTAGAGGCTGGTTATTGTGGACATCCCAAGAGTCTCAGCAAAGCAAAGTTTAGTAAAAACAGTTTAGGGCCAACAAATCAATTCAACCAGCATTTAAACCGATCTCAAAGAGATCAGACTGAACTAAAAATGAAACTGAAACCTTGCTGATGCCATTCTAATCAGATTTAGGTGATGTTCTTTGACAAAAGAGAGATTTGCATTCAGATTAGTTGACCAAATGGAATAAGAAAGAAACTGGTTCAGTACCGTAATAGTAAAGCTTTGCCGGAGACATAATGTTTTCAGCTACGTTCGTGGATTCTGTGGTTCCGAAATACTTTCTTTTCCGGGCCACATCTCAAAAACTGTTTAATATTTATTTTTTTATCAAATTGTTGTGGTAAGATCTTGGTTGAGTGGTGTCTTTCGCTATTTTTATTCTGAATTTTTTGGTGTTGTTTCCATGGAAACAATTTGAACTCTTCCATCCTCTTTCTCAGAATCAGTATATTTTATGAGACTTAGAATATGCTAGATGAAGTGGATCCTTTTACTGCTTAGATTACTTATTTCTTGTTGCCATTTTTTTCAGAAATATTTACCTTTGTGGAATGTCTCTGGCTTCACTGACATAAAGACTAAGATGATGAGTTCTGATTAAAAGTTAGGTTGGGGGATATCACAGTGCATTGCATGCACATATTTCTAGTTTATTCAGGCTTGGAAGTATAATTGGACCCTCCTTCATAGATCTGTTGACTTGTTATTCTATGTTCTCTCCATTTCTGTTGACAGTCCTGACTTGACATGGCGGGATGTTCAACATTTGGTGGTGCACAGTGCACGTATCCCGAGTGTGGACCATTCCTGGATCATCAACGGGGCCGGCCTCCATGTGAGCCACAACGTCGGATTTGGCATGTTGAACTGTGGACGCATGGTGGCTCTTGCAGAGAAATGGGTTAATGTACCAGAACAGCACACTTGCAAAAACCAGCGAATGGCTGTCAACAAGTGAGTTTCAGGACTTATTGTCAACAAATGAGTTTCAGGTCCTCTTTGTCTAGGAAAAAATGATTATCATAATTATGTGCATTTACATTATACCATTACCTACTCAAAGTGCTACCTATGGCATAACACTGTAGTTAATATACCTTCAATTCAGACACTTAGCATTTTGCACGACCTAAAATGTATGTGTAACAAAGACAACATTCTTCAATGTGCATATGTTTTGATATATAGATAAAACACATTTCTCTGTTGTAGATACATCCCGAGTAAGGGGCATATCCGCGATGAAGTGATTGTTGGATGTCATGGAAAGGCAAACAGGATCAATCATGTTGAACATGTCCAGGTACATGTAGAGCTAGAGCACTCCCGGCGAGGTGATCTTGAGATCTATGTTGTGTCACCTAGCAACACTTGGTCCCGCGTCCTCGCCACTCGACCTTTGGATGACAGTGACAAGGGAATACCGAAAGACTTCACCTTCATGACTGTTCATTCCTGGGGCGAGCATGCCGAGGGCCGGTGGGCTCTTTATATTAAAGATGAGCCATCAAAGCGGAACCGTGTGAACACTGGTCAACTGAAGAGCTGGACACTGACAATCTATGGGACAGCTACTGACCACGTGAATAAGGTTGAAACTAAAGCAACAGGTGAGGCCCACTTCCCCAACTTGTTAGAAGTTGAAAAGCTCATGCATGAGGAAGAGAGGCGATTAAATGAGGAAATTGTCACTCCACTTGATCAGATGCCTGCTAATGCCCTCAATACTCCACCAGTGCACCCTCCCCTACCTGGTCATAGCCCAATGAGTGGTAAACCAACCAGGCTACTTCAGGAACTCATCTCCAACTATGACAAAAGTTCAGAATACACTCCTCAGGCATTTGAGTCAGCAGCTAACAGGGAAGTGTTAACTCAACAAAAGAAAAATATTGATTCAAGAAAACATTCCATAGAAAATATAGAGGAAGAGAGGGCGATAAATGAAATTGCTGATATGCTGCTCTCTGAGATTAAATCGGAGGAAGAAGCAGAAAGAGAAGAAGAAAAGAGGAAAGAAGAGAGGAGGAAAATGATAGAGAAGAAGATGCTTGAAGAAAATTTGATGGACCATTTGGTGAGGAGATTTGAAGATGAACTTGAGAAAGAGACGAGAAGAGGAAACTCTCAGAACAAACAGGAAAGGACAGAAGAAATGGAAGAGTTAGCTCTCCAGGGTAGAGGAGGGAATGAGAAGAGAGTAGGTGAGGGAAAGAAAGAGGATGAATATATTGAGGACCTTCTGCAGGAGCTTGAGGAGAACATCGAGGAAAGAAGTGATTCAGAGGTAGAGGAAGATAAGAGGAAAGAGGGGTCCATGCAGACAGTGGCTAAACTCAGGGATGGATTCAAGTCATCTCTTCAGGGTAGAGGAGGTAATGAGAAGAGAGAGGAGAAGAAGGTACAGGAGAAGGATCTGATGGTCCGGACTCTGTCTGACCTACTTAAATATCTACAGGACGAATCTTAGTCTCAGGGTAACTGGTAAACCTTTGTTAAGAGCAATTGCCTTACTTTGAAGTGTCCACCTTTTACTTACATCCTTCTATGCAACAGATCTACACAATATGTTTTAGTGATCCACAAATCTGTTATCATCTCTTGTGTTCAGAAAAACTACAATCTTGTACAGCTGATAAGTAAAGTCTGGTTAAGTGAATAACCTGGAAGTAATGACTCTTTTACAGTCCCATAATTACTTTTGTCACAGAATTGATTTTTGAAAGGTAATAGCATTTTGATGGTCCTGAGAAATTTTATTTGATTAGTTGTGACTGTAATTTAGAAAAATTAACTCCCTCTTCAGAGACCAAGTTGTACACAGCTGGGTCCTCAAAAGAACTGATTAAGATGGCTGTTGCATCAAGTGTCATAGTTTCTGCTTCATCTAACAGCTACACATGTCATCAAGACAGAAGCAGAATACTAACAGATGTGAATGCCTTTAAGAACGTACATACGGGCATGTCCTGCATCTTCTCAAGCTCAGGCTCAATCTTGGTACTGGTTGATCATTTCCCTTTTAATTGACTTTAATCACTTAAAATGCAAGAACACCTTTGTCAGATTCCAGTGTTCCCTGTTGGATTCTTCCAAGCTCCACTGCCTATGTCTCCTTGCCCAATGACAAACCTCTGTGCAATATATGCATTTGTTGTTCTCTCGTGCTCATCTTGTAACTCAATCTCATAATAATAACTCAACCTCATTTAAGATAAATTGAACTGAACACTTCTCCCAATCACTAAACCTCATAATGATAACTCAACCTCATTTAAATCAAATTGAACCAAACACTTAATCTCATAATGATAACTCAACCTCATTTAGATTAAATTGAACTGAACACTTCTCCCAATCACTCAATCTCAAAATAATAATTTAATCTCATTTAAATCAAATTGAACCAAACGCTCAATCTCATAATAATAACTCGATCTCATTTAAATCAAATAGAACAAAACACATCTCCCTTCTTTCGTTTCTTATACAAGTACTTAAATGGGATCAGGTCAAATGGCACTTCAACCAACCAGCAACTAGGCTAAAAGACCTTTTACATGTATGTTATCGTCGCTTTTATTGCAAAACCTTGAATATGCAACATTGGCCAAAATGAGATTTTCAAGGTTTTGCAATAAAGGCGACGTTATATGCCTTTGATTACTGGCAGTTATTTGGAATAAGGCACACTTTGTCAAGAATTTCGAAGCTCTCTTAGTGCTTATAAGATATTAGTATGCCAATCTTAATGCATGGTACCTTCAACTCTCTCAGCAATCATAAAGATTCAAAAATCCATATCCTGGAGTATATGGAAACCAACTTTGTTTGCATCATATGATTCCTTTACAGGGGTTCAAAAATCTCAAAAATGTCCATGGTCTCTGACTTGCCAAATGTTATCTTTTAATTAACTTGAAATTAAAGGAAGTCAATGACTGGCCTCTAACCTATTAAACTGGCTTGGCTTTTGGGAAGAATTCTGGGAGCCCATTATAAGGAACAGTATCAAGTCTCAATAAGTTCAACGAGATACTAGATAAGGTTGGTTCTGATTTAAATGAGATTGTATATATTACACAGCTGCTTGTCTTTTCCCTTGTCCCCAAAGCTTGTCTAAGAGCATCTTGAAGTGAAACATGGTACAAGAAGAAGAAAATTATTTTGTTACTGCTATGTGATTGTGCTTTAACACACCATTCTTTGTTTCTTTGTTACTTTAACAGATATATAGATATACACATTTATACCTCTTTTTGGAGAGCGAGAAATATTTATATACTTTGTATATAGTGATGCACATTTTCTTTCAATGATTTACACCCAATATGTATTTACTCTTTTTACATTAAATACTTGAAATCCTTGAGAACTTTTCATTTTCTGTGTTTGTAATGTTCAAAGTATGTTTATTTAAAATCATATTGGAAGTTGGAAGCTAAGAAAAGAAAAGGATTTTTAAAGACATGTCATGAGGGTGAGATTAATCTCTCCACATACCGCTGTACACTACCAACTGGTTTAAAGGGGCAGTAGCACGTTTTTAGGTGAATATAAGGTGATGTCATGAAAATGAAAGGAAATAATTCCAATTGGAAGACAATGTATCTTTACTAAATTAATCAGTAATAAATCAAAAATATAATGTAAAGTTCAGCCATACGATTCCTTTTCCTTACACAAAATGAATAAAGGTGTTCATATAAAAATGGCAGCCAATGGATTTAATGTCAATCGTTATAATTGGTTCTTTGACTATGGATAATTGGGTGTTGTATGAGATTTTTGACACTATCACAATAATACATTTAGCAATTTACAATTATGAGTGAACATTTTAAAATATAAAATTTTCAAAAAAAAGTGCTACTGCCCCTTTAAGTGTGGGATTAAACATAACAGCCGTACTTCATGGTGGTTAAGCTAAATTCCAACATTATTTCCCGGAGGAGGAAATGCTCATGTGGTACGGATTGGCGCCAAAGGACATCAACGAAGATGTTTGAATTCAATATCAAGGGAAAGAATGCAGGCAAAAATCTGAAAAATGTTGGAAACAATAGTGCAAAGATGTATTAAGGGATTAGTTATTTGCTAGAGATGCACAAGTATTTGCCTTGCAAAACTGACGCAAAGACTTAACTTTAAAGGTTGAAGATAGTCTAGCGGATCAATTCTGAATTGAACTGTCAGGCTGTTTTAGTAATAACCTGCTTTGTGGCTGGTTAAACTAAAAGTTTTACTTCCTGTAAAAAACTTATTTGACTGTGTGAGCTTTATTGCAACATATTCCTCTATAGCCTATCAGTACAATGACTTCAGTTGTTTTTGTATGGTCTTGATCATCCAGTAAACAATTTAAACATTAAGTGTTTTCTTAACATGAATCGATGCTGACACATATCAATGTGGAGTAATTAAATACACATATAAACCTCAGGTGTCATATATGTGTCATTTTGGAGGTTATGATACTATCGTTTCTTTTGCCCCTGAGGGTATTTCAATATTTTTACCGAATTTGGCGTCCTTTCCTTCACTTTATATGACATATATTAACCTCTCCCTCGGTTTTGGATGAAAATGTTAACATTCGGGGCCAGAGAAACACTTGGGCCTCCCGCCCGCGGGCTTCCCCTCACCGTCATGTTTACATTTTCAACCAAAACCTCGGAAGAAATTAATATCCTTTACATACATACAGTTTCTTCAATACAATTTGTTTTTGCTTTGATACATGCCAAAATGTTCTTGTATTGATTGCATCCAAAAATGCCAAGAAATTCCTAACGAGCTACAGTTTTATGTGCAACATGGGTGTACACATCCAAAATCTCACAAGTCAAGTCGAATTGTCTGCTAAACATTGGCGAATCCAGGAGTGCTCACCCCACCAAAGAGATTTCCAAATATGGTAAATGTTGAGAGTTGGATATCTTAAACGTGATCAAAATGTACAAGAATACGTAGGGCTTTGACCGTCAAGAAGACTGTTTTCCTTAAATAACATATTTGTGATAAGAAATTATCATTTCGTACTTGTGACACCCATCAATCGTACCCTTACCATACGGAGATGCTTCTGCTAAAGACACGTTTTTGAAAAACGGTGTCATTTTATTAAAGGGAATAGGAAATAAGGCCTATTTGGAGAATTGAATATGTTATTGGAGGTATAAAGTGATAAATGAACCAACGAAATAATGTTTAACTCATTCAAATAATGAGCAGGCGGCTTCTAAACTTCATGACCTATAAAAAAGTAAACAAAACTTGACTTCTGACCTTGTGACGTCACGAAGGGAATACACTTCGTCGCCATTCAATATGGCGTCATAGAAATAAGCAGGAAGTTGAGTCAAAATACTTTGTATTTGTGAAGAATGTGTTTTTTATATACACTACAAAGAGTTATGATATATTTTTTGTATGGCCATGGGATATAGATATGCATGATGATAGACAAATTCTTTCCGGGAAGCCCAAAATGGAGTTCATTCGCCGAGTGCGAGAAGGCGTCCGAGTCGCAATGCCTTCTTGAAACTTTCCGAAGGCGCGGGAGTGTTGTACAGTAAATCCTGTTAAAAGTAGCAGATATAATTTTCTGGAGATCCCCATAGGTTAGGAGATGATCAATTAAACTTAAATGTTAAATCAACTTGAGCGAAGTTTAATACAATGGAATACGTCTACTCTATTTTGATTTACCGTCCTGTCCGGTTTCGATCAGTGAATATGTTTTAGTGTCGTACGATATAAGCTTCTTTTTAAGAAACTATTTTGCGATTTTGTAATGCTGTACATGATAACGCTACGTTGTAAATTAAAAAACTAAATTTAAAAAAACTAATAAATGAATTAGAAATCTGATATCCTAATTTTTTTTATTTTGGAAGTATCAAAATCGTTTTACTTTTGTCTTCATATGTGCAAGACGGCTTGAATAATATTTTTATTTGCGGGCTTTGTAGTCCGATTTTTAAAAATATCTTTTAAAATCTGGTCACGAAGTAATTTGGGTATGAAAAGCTCTTTGATCATCATCTTGTAACTACATACTTAATATTCATACATTTTTATTGATTGTCAAGAAATTCATATATCAACAACAAAGATATAATATTGATAACGAATAAACTCTTATAATGACAAATATGATTGTAATGTTAAACAAGATTAATTTCATTTTCTACTTGTGTGTCCTTTCTATTCTGTTCACAGACAATTGTATATACCCAGTTATTATCAAACTTTCCCATCCGAATTAAAATTCAAACAACACATGTACATTTATTAAAATCAGTTGAAATATTTCTTAAACGCAATCTGCCTGTGTAGACAAACTTTGTTTTAACACTGTTATTCTGTCCATCCGCAAACTATTATTTAAATGATTGTACTCTTGGCCATGAGGCCTAATACTGAATAAACTTCTTCTTCTACTATTTCTTCTTCTTCCCCAACAAAGCAGGAAAAGTGTGAATACAATGAACAATAGTTACAAACCGCCACCGCAAACAATGGTGTTCAGTAGCACGTTTTTTTTCATAATTATGTATTTAAAAATTTTCGATGATAATTGAACGTTAATGCTAAATGTATTATTTTGATAGTGTCAAAAATCTCTTAACGCAAACCGTTTATCCATAGTCGGAGGACAAACTATGAAGATTCACCTAAAATCCATTGGCGGCCATTTTATGTGAACACCTTTAATTCATTTGTGTAAGAAAAATGAATCACATTGCTAAACTTTACATTATATATTTGAATTATTACTGCTCCATTTAGTTTAAATACATTGTCTTTCAATTTGAAACATTAATTTTCATTTTCCTGACATCACCTTATATTTCCCCTAAAAACGTGCTACTGCCCCTTTAAAGAGCCACTCAACGTCATATTTTCAAAATTTCAACAACTGAACCATCTGATCAGAAATATGAACTTTTGCAGGAAAGTATCCTTTTAAACCTAATCAACATCGTATATGGACGACAGGAAGTATTGACTAAGCTATGATGATCGAAAACCGGACATTGACGCGCGTCAATCAGTTAAACGCATTTTTTAAACTTATCAAAAGCATTCAGAATTACCATTATTGGTTGATGATGTTTGATATTTTATGTAATTAATATTCATGTAAATTTGACGTGTGAATTTCTCACCGACGAATATATTTGACTGTTTTAAGATTAACATTAAAATAATTTTGAATTATGAATTTATAAAATGAATTATGCTATTTTCGTTCCTTTCAAAACAAAACAGTATATATGATGAAAATCACGGAGTGGCTCTTTTACAAACCTTTGAACTGTCAGGAATTATTTACTCAATGGCTTATTCTATATTCAAATCAAAGGCTTGTATTTCGTTTCGTTTCGTTTCTTGATGAAAAATCCAGGGGTGATTTAGTGCAGAGAACATTCGGCCATTGGTGACTATTTTCCTAGTGGTTCCATATCTTACGTGTTAAATAGAAATTGGGGATATGCTTAATAAATACTTATAGGGATATAGGGGTAGTATTTTTCCTGTTGGTCCATAGTCCACAATTTTACCAATATTTATCAATTTACCAATTACAATTTCACAATAAAAATATTTGTATTTACAAAATGACTTTATGGAATTGTTTTCGTTACACTTTGTCCTCGTCTCGCTGGCTCGAAAACATAAAAAATCTTATCATTTTTATTCTTGTCTACATTCACCTTCCTACGCATAGCCTAAAACGCCATTTTCCGAACTGTCAGTTTTATGCCTTGCTCCCGACCCTTGAGTTTTCTGTGCTTGCTCTCTTGCCTATAGGGGCACCATAGAAGCACAGAAAAGTAAAGGGTCTGCAGCAAGGGATAAATGACAGTTTGGAAAATGGCACTTTAGGCTATGCGAAGGAAGATGGTCTACATTCGACTCACATTCATTATCACAAGTTTGCTCAATACATCACAATCATTTCTTTGCGCATGCTGCAGTGCACATGACGTCTGATTTTGTTCTGGTGTGCAATTAAGGTTTTATTGCAAAGACATGTAGAGTTGTGTCCCTTTACTAAATGAGTTTTTGAAATTTGATATTTTATCAATTATGCGTGCAATGTCTGTGAGGTTTGTAAACCGCAAGCCTAAATCCCAGTCAATAAAAGTCAATTGTGACAGTCTGAAGGTAAAATCCTATTCGGGACCTCAATGACGGACTCACACGACGGAAAGCCGTATTTTCGGAGGACTTCGTTAGTTTCCGCCAAATTCCGAGCTGACAACTCTCTTCGGTGTTTCCGCCCGCTGAGGATCGACCCCCGTTGGGAATCCTTTTCAAAAGCGGTCAGGCCGATGGAAACGTATTTCTGAGGGATGTTCAGCCTTCGTAGCATTTCTGTGACAATTTCTGCTTTATGAGCTGTCAGGTCATCATAAAGTATGGCAAAGATTGGAATGCCTTCCTCAACGAACTCCTTGTAGCGTTGAATGATAGATGCAGCGAGTATAACCCACAGCCCAACAAAGTTAAGAGTTTGGGCAAGATCTTCCAGAAAGTGGTTATCGCGATCAATGCGCACGCTATCTTTGTAAAGTCCCTTCTGCATGAAAGAAGAGAAGTCCATGATTTTCTTCGTGATGTTTCCAGTTGGTTCAGAGTCCAGCAAAGCTTTAGCTGATTTTGCATATGTTTGGAGTTTACGGTAGAGAAAGACATGTTGGATTTCAGGGAACATTTCATAAATTTCCTTGACCTCTGCGAATGTGAAGTTCGCGACCTTGAGAACAATTCTCTGAGCTCCGGGGAGAGACCTGCATTGAATTCGAATGACGCTTTTCAGGAGGTCACGTGCTTCCTGTTTAGATATTTTCTCGCCTTTATTCAAAAAGGTCAAGGCAGTAATGGCATCTGGCTCCCCAAGAGAAACAGTACCCGGGATTTTCTCAAAGACCTGCCCCAGTAGGGTGGACCCGCATCGCCCGATGCTTGATATCCATATCACGGGTAGTTGGGGATCACCAACCTCCTGAGCAAACCTATGGAAGGCCCAAGTTGGAATAGTGTAAACAATTTCGGCATTGTCTGATTGGGCCCATTTCATGAAAGGATGCGTATCAGAGCTAAATATATCAACGCCGTTTTTTGTCTTTAGGAAAGTAGCTTCTTTCTGGTTTAGCCCATATAAGGATATATTTGGATCCAGGAGGATGTTCGGGTGAGCAAACTCAACGTGGGAAGTAATGAATTCACTGGAGTCGCTTTTCATGATGTGATTAAGTTTCTTGCCCCATAAAACCTTTTGCACGTGCACAGACCGATCGTAGCAGGCACCGGAAGCTGCTTTATCACGTGATGCTTGGACTCCATTGACATACCACACGATTCGCTGAAACAGTTGATATACGAGTTTTATAAAAGTCATGAAGATCAAGAACAGAATCGAAGTGATTTTGGAGAAGAGCGAAGTCATCTTGACAGATTTTCAACCTGCAATGAAACAAAAATGGTATTAAAGCGTAACTCCCGGATAATTTAGACTAATTTATCCAGGCCAAACTGTACATTTATGATCATGTTTTCATAATATATAGTTCATATTATGAATTTACGTGAGATCATTATAATTTTAAACTAATCATAAGAATGATTACTTGCGATTTTAAAAATAATAATACGCTTCCTGCCTAGATCGTGTTGTTCCGTAGATTTTACTGGATGTGAGGTCAACTGTGGAAAACAAGAGTGACGTAGCCGCCATAACTAACGTAAACAACACCATGTTTTATTTCAGTGATCATGTTCTTGTCGATATTGGCCCATCAAACAAAGTTTTAGTGATTACATTTTAAAATCTGCTGTATGAAAGGATATTCTTAGTGGAGGAAAAGCTATATGATTATTTTGGCAAATTTTATGGAAACGATTATCCGACATATTGACAATGTCATACTCGGAAAACCTGTGGTCTTCACCGTTTGACTCTGGTGAGTTAGTCGTTGTGTCTTTTTTCCTTATATGTTATCATATGTTTGTGTATGGAATCTTTCATTTACCTTCTTTGTATTAAACTTCCTTTTGCATGTGTGAGAATGTTTCAATATTTAGCCTTGAAAAAAATGTCATTCTGTCCGTCTTTCGAAACGTGGCTCTCCGTATTTGCAGTATCGTTGCCTTTGGTTTGTTTTCGCCGCATGTATTTCTTGATAAATGGCATATAGACTATAGCCCCATTTACATCAGTCTACGACAATATACGTTGTAAATATGATTTATCGAATTTAAATTGTGTTGTCCAATTTTAAAATAGTGATCTGGCATCACTCTCTAAAACTAACATTTAGACCTACGATTTACTTACCTTGAAGCCCATGCAAACAATGAAGGAAGTAATTGTTTTAGTTTCAATTTTCATAAATTCATATATTAATGTTTATTGGAAGAGAATGTTCCATCCTTTAAGAATAGTTTTATGTGTAACATAACATGGAAATATCCATTTGGAAATAAATGTGACTGAACAGAATTTATATTTATCCAGTAATTTCTGGTACAATGATGATTTATATGTTTTAGTTGTGTTAATTATATATTTCCATGATAAACTAATATGAGGCATTTGTTAAATATAATTGAAACTAAAAAAAAATCAATGCATGTGGGTTTGTTTTTTTCTCAACTATTTTCTTTTAAAAACTGGAAAATCATAAAAAATGTTCCATATTGAAAAAAATTTGTTATTTGAATGAACAGAACATTTTTTTTTATTTCAAACAAAAATATGTCATATTTTCTTATGATTATGATTACGATATGTATAAATATTTGGAGTGGCTTTCTGGAAACATTTGATATCCAAAATCAAATTTAACATTGAAAGTATTAATTTGATATAAAAAAATACCTTAAATTACAAACTACTACAAACTTGTTGAACAAGATATATGCATGGGATTGGACATCTTCCTAAGCAGAGCCTAAAAGGCCAGTTTCCAAACTGTCATTTTATGCCTTGCTGCATAGCCTTGAGTTTTCTGTGCTTGCTCTCTACTCTCTAGGGGCACTATAGCAGCACAGAAAAGTAAAGTTTCTGCAGCAAGGCATAAAATGACAGTTTGGAAACTGGCCTTTTAGGCTCTGCGTAGGAAGATGGGGATTGGATTGACGACCCTGTCTTCCTGTTTGTCTGATGATCTGAATGATTATTACTAATATCAATAGTTGCCTATGTATGTTTAAGGAGCTGATGAATGCAGAGGGTCATTAATATCGTAGAAGCTTCTTTCGGCTCCCTGAGGCAGTGCAACATCCACGCTTTCTGTGGATATATACAAATTTATAAAGTTATAGATGAAACGGTGTTTTTGTTGCTGTTAAACGGATTGCCCGTGTTTAAAATGATAGACTATCATTGAATAGACAATTTAATAGTAAAGTTTTTTTTCAAAACCAATTTGTTTGGATTTATTAAGGAAAATAAAGCAAATTCATTCAGTCACAATCCGTACCCTCGATCAGCACAATCCGTATCCCGTATAAACATGATCGGTAACATTCCGTACACCGGAAATTTGAGCAATAAAAATACACGATAAAACTTTGGCAGCAGCCTATTAACATTCACACAGTGCCATACCTTGAAATTTCGCCATTATTTGCAATTATGATAAAAGCAATTATACATCATACAATTATTTGATAAAGTGGACAGTATATATACTATTAATGTAGGCAAAATGTATAGAGATCGGCGAAATTTCGACGGCATTTATTGACAGGCAGTTACCAATTTGTTAGTTTGCAAAAAATCAGTTAAATTCATCTTCTATTTGCTTTCATAGATTCGTGCATAGATAACTGTTTATGAAGTAATCGATAGTTAAAAGTTGATATTTATTCATAAAATGTTCGTAATCGCATAAAATTGACAAACAAATGTGCTTGAATGGTCGCTTCTCGCATTAAAAGTCACGTGACAAATCAGTAACAGCGAACGTCCTCGCGTACACATTACACCCAGTGAAACTTGTCAATCAAATTTTAGCAACATGTTCGATAAAAATAAAATAAGCACATTTCACCATTCTAAATCTTATCTAAGTACTAACCTGAGCTATACGAAAACTGCGCAATCTTTGAACAGCAATGCAGTGAACGTTCACCTAAATAGAGATGTTGTATGCAGGTTTTGTACAAACTGGTTCGAGTCTCCCTTCAGAAACAGGTCGAAGGTCAAAGGTTAACAAATACTCTAAAACAGTTCATGTGTGTCGTGAAATCTTGACAGCCTTCTAAAAAGTATATGAATAGTTTTGGGAGGGGTATTTTTTATCTTTATTCTTTTAGAAATGACAGACTACCATATTGTCTCTAAAAAATATATTATGAACTATTCGACTATTTCAAAATTTGATTTGAAATTTTTTAAAAGGCGTCCCGAAGAATTTTTGTTAAGCTGAAGCGACAAGACTTTCCAACTTCTCTAGATTGAGTTGGATTTCCTGGAAGATGCTTTTGCATGTGCGTTTCCATAGCAACTCTGCTTTTGACATTCAAGGCAATAACTGAACAATATAAACTTTCGACAACCGTTTTGGATTGTCAAAACAATAAATTAGTGTTACATTAACACTTATTTTATTCTATTATGTGCAATATACATGTATCTATTAAAGGAGACGAGATGCATGAGTATTTGTATAGGATATATATTTTTTCACGATTGCGTTTAATAACAGCTCATAACAGAGGTTTATGGGCTTCTATAACAAATGTGACTTTGAAAAGATTTCGAGATATAACTTTAACACAATGCATGTTAATAACTCATTTTCCAGATCATTTTTAAAATGTCAAAAAACAAAAGATGGAAAACATAACATTATATATTTGACGTAAAATGATGTATAGCATTCAAACTTTTTAGATATATATATAATAATTAGATAATTTTAGTCATGGAAACTTAAAGCAACAGTACCACGTTTCGTAAAATAAATGATTGACTACAAGTTAATATTTTTTCTATGAAATAATGGTTATTCAGACCATGATCGGACCATCCTTTAGTACAGAAAGTGTAAAATAGAGCATATACAATGGTAAGGCTTTAAACCTACTTATGTTTTGAAATTTTGAAATTTTGTAGCCTTTTTATTCACTTAAAGTTAGTGAAATGGAAATTAACTTCTGGAAAAACAACAGGCAAAATCATTTTTAGGTTTTCATTTAATAAAGAGATAGATAGAAATTCAAATTAAAGAAATGATTTTTTGTTTCAAACCTCAAAGACAGCATTATTTATTTTAGATGGACTATATGTAGGACAGGCTACAAGATTAATTTTCAATTATGGCTATGAACAAATAAATACACTTATTCACACAAATATACAATATCTACTTAATATTTATTATTGGTAACAATTAATTATTGATTGAAGTTCATTAATACATTTAAATCATTAAATTATAAACTCACGGGCAAAAGAAACGCTGGTAACATAAATGTCAGGATATTTTATTCCATGTAAGATAAATGTGAATGAAGCAGAGTGGCAAAGTTTCCTTAGAAGTCAACTCAACTATGTATGCCTTGTTTGAATCATTTTGTGTTGATGTTTTTGCATGGCGCCTTAGAAAACGCGTGTAAAAAAATCATCAATTTGCTATCTCCTTAAATAAGCGAGATTGGAGATACAAATTGGTCATTTTTGCATATTTATAGAAGTCAAAGTGGATGTTTTTCATTAACAGTATCTCAAATAAACTTCTGATATACATTTCCGAAATTCAAACTTAATTTCAAAATAATTATTAACAAAAAAGTACCTGAAAACAGCAATGTTATCACCCCAACAGTGTTTAGACAACCACAGTACAAAACGCTCCATGCCATCATGGTTAAAATTATGAACAATAATTCTCCAAATACTTTTTTGATCAAACACATTCAAAATCGAATTTACATGGCATACATAATGTGTTTATCCTTCGTTTGAAAATACCCAGCGTTTCTTTTGCCCATGAGTTTAATTTCTTCACTACGTTACACAGATTATAGTCATGTAGCAGATAGATCATATTCTAATAAGATTGAAGTGGCATCATTCTATCCCTACATAGATGGTTCAAGTCATAGAAGTTTTCTCTAAAGGCATTGGCTATCTCTGTAGGGATATAATGGAACTAGGAAACATAAGGGGTCGTCCGTCAGAATAAGATAGTAAATCTTTGTAAAGTTAGCCTCACCATAGGGCCTTACAATACTAGTAGTCTTTATAGGCGAATGTACAGTTACCAGTTTAAGCGATGTCAGAAACTGATAGGAAATAAGGACCACGATTAATAGATTTGGTGATCCCACATAAGTCATACATGAGCCCTCGTTATATATCGTATGAAGCTTAATGAGCTACAGAGGCAATGCCCTTAGTTTCATTTACCAATATGTACAAGCAAGGTATACTTCATCCTTATGCCTTTTGAAAGCCTAGGGTATGGAGGTCATCGGTGCACCGTGAGCTTTATGCATTGTGTGTTTTGTATATATAAATAGGTATGAAAGCTAAGATTACTTTTGAAAGCCGTGAGCGTGTAGCAGAAATACAATGGGCCAAACGGAGGAGAGAAAAAGTTTATAAGTAGGTCATACAACCCAAACAGCTCCAGCCCTCCGTGACGGCAGGTGAGAAACGCTCAGGTGTGTCTTATATAGATGTTGGTACACGTAATATAGATGTATGTAGGTATTGCGTTATCGTAACCGGTCTAGGTGTGTATTGGAGAAAATATTCTACATGTAAGTGTTGGTTTGTATTTTAGTTTCGGTAGTAAAGACGCCATGGTTAGCTATGTTCATTCCTGTGTAACAGATGTATGTATTACCTCGTGTACGTGGCTGTAGGATTATCATACACACACATGGTGGATACAGGTGATTTTATGTAATTGTACATAACTATGTACATGTATAAATTCATACCAATTGATCTACACTCAGTTAATATATAAAGGTAAAGTTGTCTGTCAATCAGACCATAAAATGAGACAAAAGCTTATGAGAATAAAGGGTTTGTTAAAGTTAAACGAAGAAATCTCATTCTCATATTCATATTGTGAATCAGACCATAAAATGTGACAAAAACTTATGAGAATAAAGGGCTTGTTAAAGTTTAACGAAGAAATCTCATTCCCATATTTATATTTAAAAGTTTGTGGTTTATTGTGGAAATTTTCATTTCATTGTTTAATTGATAACTTTTCATTTCAGTGTTTAATTGATAACTAATAAAGTTGTTGCTGCACCCTTGATGTACCTGTATTTCCAGTCGACACTACCCCCGGGCAGATAGTTGACCACCCAGACATCTCTATGTAAAGCTGGAGAGGGTATACAGATACCGAGATACTGACTCCTGTATGTGATTTACTGGAGACGAATGGGACATTAACTGTTGGCTGGGTCATCGCGGTTATATATATTACGTACATGAATATGTATGTAAACATGGACTAGATTCAGACGGTGAGTGTCATGGGACATATATGACTTTCTTTACTCCTCGTACCAGGAAGTACATGTAATGAAGAATGTATATATCCTCACTACAAACTTTATAAAAGAAAAATATGAAAACTGGTGGGGTTGGTTTTTTTGTCATTTATCCTTGTAAAAGTTTAAGATAGTGCTCAAGAAAGAAGATATATTTGAATATTTATGAATATGAATATTTTGATGATAGCTTCATAGGCACAGGTTGGATCAAGCTAGATATATTTAGATCAATAGGTTGATATATATGAGGTCATACGTATAGTAACAAATAGGGAAATGTCGATCTTAATTTATTAACATTGTGGTTGAAGTAAAAGTTAAAATCGTGTATTTGATACTTTGCAAGAGTTTATATTTGCAATGTGATTTGGGCTATTCGTTGCTGTCAGTTATGTACAAGATCATGTAATCAGTAACTATGATCAAGGCCATGTAGGTCTAATTGTGTTGTGTAATCGGAATGTACAATAATGTAAATGGCTGTAGGCGTAGGTGTCAACATTCATGTGCAGTTTATGTTTCTCTAACAACTCTCCAAGTAAGAATAGCTTGAGTTTATTAATAGACGTTTGGATAAAAATAGGTTTTCTTAATTTACTTTGGCTTATGATCATATATGAATGGTTTTAATTCTTGCTAACCTGTTCGTATTAAATGGAGTAATTTCATATTAAATCGCTATGTGACTTTAATGAAATATGCATGTGTCGTGACGAATTGAAATCAGAAATGCTTTGTCAATATTAGTTTATACCACTGTTAATTAAAAGAAGGAAATGTTTTATCAACATTCATTTGTGCTCTTGTTAATTTTTAAAAAAATCATTTGATTCATGTTAAAGTCGAAATTGTAAATGTTTA
Organism: Steromphala cineraria; assembly: GCA_916613615.1. Classification (NCBI taxonomy): domain Eukaryota; kingdom Metazoa; phylum Mollusca; class Gastropoda; order Trochida; family Trochidae; genus Steromphala; species Steromphala cineraria. Next base: position 54,534,203 of record OU744725.1, on the reverse strand, counting down.
TTCAATATGTATATGTTTTATGGTAAGGTAGAATTCATACTTCACGATTCCAATTCACATCTTGAATGAGTTCTTCTACATATCCTGTGGTGAAATGTATTAATAAAACAACTCACGTTGTAATTGATTGTTCACCATCAAAGTGCATTACATGCTGCACATTCACAGTTTTTCATTTATATATGATGCATGTGTGCATTCTCGATAATCCAGAGGTAATTAACTTAGTGGAGATTTTACCGGAACGTTACTAACGTAGTGGAGATTTTACCGGAACGTTACTAACTTAGAGGAGATTTTACTGGAACGTTACTAACTTAGAGGAGATTTTACTTGAGCGTTACTAACTTAGAGGAGATTTTACTGGAACGTTACTAACTTAGAGGAGATTTTACTGGAACGTTACTAACTTAGAGGAGATTTTACTGGAACGTTACTAACTTAGAGGAGATTTTACTGGAACGTTACTAACTTAGAGGAGATTTTACTGGAACGTTACTAAGTTAGAGGAGATTTTACTGGAACGTTACTAACGTAGTGGAGATTTTACTTGAACGTTACTAACTAAGTGGAGATTTTACCGGAACGTTACTTACGTAGTGGAGATTTTACTGGAACGTTACTAACGTAGTGGAGATTTTACTTGAACGTTACTAACTAAGTGGAGATTTTACCGGAACGTTACTAACGTAGTGGAGATTTTACTGGAACGTTACTAACGTAGTGGAGATTTTACTTGAACGTTACTAACTAAGTGGAGATTTTACTGGAACGTTACTAACTAAGTGGAGATTTTACCGGAACGTTACTAACTTGGTGGAGATTTTACTTGAACGTTACTAACTTAGTGGAGATTTTACTGGAACGTTACTAACTTAGTGGATATTTTACTTGAACGTTACTAACTAAGTGGAGATTTTGCCGGAACGTTACTAACGTAGTGGAGATTTTACCGGAACGTTACTAACTTAGTGGCGATTTTACTGGAACGTTACTAACTTAATTAGTGGAGATTTTACCGGAACGTTACTAACTTAGTGGAGATTTTACTGGAACGTTACTAACTTAATTAGTGGAGATTTTACCGGAACGTTACTAACTTAGTGGAGATTTGACCGGAACGTTACTAACTTAGTGGAGATTTTACCGGAACGTTACTAACTTAGTGGAGATTTTACCGGAACGTTACTAACTTAGTGGAGATTTTACCGGAACGTTATTAACTTAATTAGTGGAGATTTTACTGGAACGTTACTAACTTAGTGGAGATTTTACCGGAACGTTACTAACTTAGAGGAGATTTTACTGGAACGTTACTAACTTAGAGGAGATTTTACTTGAGCGTTACTAACTTAGAGGAGATTTTACTGGAACGTTACTAACTTAGAGGAGATTTTACTGGAACGTTACTAACTTAGAGGAGATTTTACTGGAACGTTACTAACGTAGTGGAGATTTTACTGGAACGTTACTAACTTAGAGGAGATTTTACTGGAACGTTACTAAGTTAGAGGAGATTTTACTGGAACGTTACTAACGTAGTGGAGATTTTACTTGAACGTTACTCACTAAGTGGAGATTTTACCGGAACGTTACTTACGTAGTGGAGATTTTACTGGAACGTTACTAACGTAGTGGAGATTTTACTTGAACGTTACTAACTAAGTGGAGATTTTACCGGAACGTTACTAACGTAGTGGAGATTTTACTGGAACGTTACTAACGTAGTGGAGATTTTACTTGAACGTTACTAACTAAGTGGAGATTTTACTGGAACGTTACTAACTAAGTGGAGATTTTACCGGAACGTTACTAACTTGGTGGAGATTTTACTTGAACGTTACTAACTTAGTGGAGATTTTACTGGAACGTTACTAACTTAGTGGATATTTTACTTGAACGTTACTAACTAAGTGGAGATTTTGCCGGAACGTTACTAACGTAGTGGAGATTTTACTGGAACGTTACTAACGTAGTGGAGATTTTACTTGAACGTTACTAACTTAGTGGAGATTTTACCGGAACGTTACTAACTTAGTGGCGATTTTACTGGAACGTTACTAACTTAATTAGTGGAGATTTTACCGGAACGTTACTAACTTAGTGGAGATTTGACCGGAACGTTACTAACTTAGTGGAGATTTTACCGGAACGTTACTAACTTAGTGGAGATTTTACCGGAACGTTACTAACTTAGTGGAGATTTTACCGGAACGTTACTAACTTAGTGGAGATTTTACCGGAACGTTATTAACTTAATTAGTGGAGATTTTACTGGAACGTTACTAACTTAGTGGAGATTTTACCGGAACGTTACTAACTAAGTGAAGATTTTACCGGAACGTTACTAACTTAGTGGAGATTTTACCGGAACGTTACCTCTGGATTATCGAGAATGGCATGTGTGTCGAGCTGAAAATATTATACGTGTGTCATGACTCATGATATCCTGATACATGTAAACGTGTCATGATATCCTCATACATGTATCAATGTATGCTTGCATGTTGCATGTTGCATGTTGCATGTTGCAGATGGCGGCACACGTCTACACTTGGCATGCGACATCGTCACATGGAGGACGACCGGAAGTGAGCGAGCACGCGAGTCTAGAGCTGAGCGATGGTACGTACATCAGCTGGAGCTTCCGATCTGGCTCAAAGGACGCCATCTTGCAGCAAACATTCCGGACAGACGTGGAGAGGCAGAGCCGGAAGCCGGACCGGACCCTGGCGCTGTCGGTGGGGTGTTTAGATGAGGGGGCGGTCAGGGGGTGGTGGAGACGATTCTGGAAGGAGGAGATGTGGAGGAAACAGATGCCACTCGTCCCCACCTACACTGTCTTCGAAGCGCTCACCATCGGCCAGAAGGGTTTCGACATGGGCGGAGAACAAGCAATGCACATCACAAACAAGATACTCATCGACTACATCAAGAGAAACAAACTCATCACTACAAGTCGCAAATGTGTTATTTTATAGGATGTGGTAGTTCTGATCAAGATCGACGGCCGGAGACAGTGTAATATGGTGAGGTGTTTTGGTAATGCATGAGTACTCTGTCATTCTCCCTTGGTACATGTGGTTATGTGGAACCAACCCGTGTATGTATGGGAACTAACATCCAAAGTTCATGGATGGGCAAGGGTTGAATCAAGCACGGTCAATCCGTGTTCGGGTATATTCTTGTTGGAATCCAAATTATTGAAACTAATACCATCGTTCACTTACGTTGTGAAATTAACTTATCTTGATATTGAGATAGAATTCGGCAGAACTACGGTGTTTATCAACCTCTTCCATACATTGCTCGGCAATAATCATTTTGATTGCACCCTGAATTTGGTATAAGATCTTAGGTACAATGTAATGAAAAAAAACATATTTAAGTGAATCTGAAATAATGACCTTATGTTTAAAAGAAGGATGCAAATCAATAATTTGTTGTACATTTGACACCAAAAAAGGTGCGCATGCACCTTCTAAACGAAAAAACTGTATGATCTTATGTTTCAAAGAAAGACCTCAGTTGACGAAGTATGGATAACAATTAAAGGGGCAGTAACAAGATTTTTAAAATCATATTTAAAATTTTCCCCTGATAATTGTAAGTTAAAGCTTAATATATTATTTTGTTGGTGCCAAAACTCTTATTACACAGACCAATCATCCATAGTCAGATAACATATTATGATGATTTACATAAAGTCCATTGACGGCCATTTTTGTGTGAACACCTTTAATTCATTTTGTGTAAGAAAAAGAGATCGCATGGCTGAACTTTCGATATGTATTTGATTTATTACTGCTTCATGTATTACTGCTTCAAATACATCTTTCAATTGGAACCATTTATTTTGATTTTTCTGACATCACCTAAAAACGTCACCATCACCCCTAAAAACGTGCTACTGCCCCTTTAAAACACCTGAATGGACAAAATGTGCGAGTTTTGATGCTATGCATGTTGACTACTAATTGAATGATGGAAAGCTTTTGATGGCGTTGAATTTCTGTTGTAAACCAGATGGTATACTACAAATGAAAATAGAACCACATTGACATTTCCTAAAACTTATCATTCTATTTGAAAGTATTCAACTTTGCATACTTAACTAATGAGTTGCACACTCAATGGCGAACGTTGAGTTTAAGACAGCACAATCCAGACACTGTCATTTTCTGAAATGTTTGCATTTATATTCGGAAGGTCTTATGTTTAGTTATTCAGAAGATTTCAAGTTGTTTCTGGGACAATTTTGTATGATTGGTTGTATAGCTATATATTCGGACTTCAGAGAGCACCAAGCACCACCAAATATAGTGATATCTTATATTGCACATGTTTTCTTATTTATTAAAATATATTGTTTACTCTGAGTGTTATTCCTATTTGTTCAAGTATGTCGAAAGTGCCATCATCAAGCGACCCTGTCGCCAATCAAGGCCCGCGTATCATACAAAATTTAAATGATTTCAAGTGTGATTATAGAGTTGTGCCACGATCACAATCATGTGTTTTGAAAACGTAGTAACCATGCTTCCTTTCTTTTCAATTTGAACCATTTATTGAAAAAATAGTACATGTAGAGATGGTGTACGTTGTCGTGAAGATTTGTGATTCTTGGTGCACTAAAGTACTCACATTCTCTCCCCACAGAGGCAGATCAAGTCATGTTGATTTAGCCTCTGTTCTATTACGCCGACTTTGTGGGATAGAATGGGAGATGCCTGATTGGAGGCAAACAAAGTTAGTTGTGCAATCAGCGACGCTGTTCTTAAATCATCGTTTTGGCTACTGAAACAAGGCAAAGGCTTTGTGATGTGAACCACCCTTTCCATGCGAGAAGCGTTGTCATTTGATAAAGAAATTCAAATGGATTGTGTTGCGGGTTTTTTCCGCCAGGGGAAACTGCCGGAACCCACGGATTTCGGCGTAATAGAACAAAGGCTAAATCAACATGACTTGATCTGCCTCTGTGGGGAGAGAATGAAGTACTCACGGAAATAGAAATAAAATTGGTTTTGGCGTTTATTTCTTACTCTAGTAATTCTTACAGATGTTCAAATAAGTAAGTTTTCCCCAACTATGCCTTATGTTATCGTTGCAAATATATACTTTAAATTGGCTTTGTTCAAGTTAACCTGCCCCAAATTTGCATATTTTGAATACATTCTCAGCAATGCGTGTGACAATAAACCTGCAACGCTCTTTTCACTTGACTTTGCAGTTGCACATGCGTTGCCACAGCAACTATGCAATTGACAAAAGTTATGAATTAACTCGTAAGAATAGTAGTTTGTAACACACATTTATGTCTGTCTTTTTAAATTATCTTATGAATTTTTAAATTCTATAAAATAGGAATAGTAGAGGACATACGATATAAAATTAATTTACATTAAACAATGCATTTTAGCAGATGGTACTGAGATTACAGATCATTCACTTACTATGGTTTGGTTTGCATTAGAAACATACATTTCGACTTTGAAATAATTTCAAGGTGTGAAAATGACACGTTTTTCTCTCCTGTAAATTCATATATTTGGGGGGATTCTACAAAAACTGTCTGAAACAAAAGTTGGGAAAAACAAGCGTGAATGAATATTTAGAATACCATTGCGCAACCGAAAAACATATGCTATACCAGTTTTCTCTTTGCAAGAACGAAAGGAAAATTTGCTTTCACGCATTTCCGCAAACCTGGTCTGTGTTTGTGCGCAAAAAGCTGAAGTAATACCTGGGGATGTTGAAATAATGTTGTTTTGATCGTTACTTTCCATATTTCGATTAATTTAACCCTTCGTATCATAAGAAATAGGTGTTGAAAGGTGATGTTACCTTCGGTGTTTAGTATAATTATTGTTTAGATATTGTTAATATTTTGTAAGATATTACTTTGTTGAACCGATTGAATGTTTTCAAAATGAACAGAAAGAATGTATAGAGAAGGCGAAAGTCCTCTGATTTTATGAGCTCTTGTCTTATAAATCTCTATGTAAAGTTATATATTTGAATTATTACTGCTCCATTTTGGTTTAAATACATTGTCTTTCAATTACATTAATTTTCATTTTCCTGGGAATCAACTTATATTCCCCTCAAAAACGTGCTACTGCCCCTTTAAAGAGGACTGCGATTAAACCTCTCAGACCAGTTATAGCATTTCAATTCGAGTGTGTGAGAAGAAATATCAAACTCTCGGGAGCCCATGTTACATTTAACCCATTTGGATGGGCTGCAATTATCATGTAAAACTACTTACGTGTCAACCTAAAATCAGGTTTAGGATTTTAATCGCAAATAAACAAAACGACACAAGCGGTTTCGTGTACACAGTACAGTACAGCAATAACAGTTCAAGGGAGGGAACTCTTGTAACCTTAGCAAAAAGTTGGATTATACAAAGAGATCGATTATACAAAGTTTTATTCCATAGCCAATAACCTCAATTATTGACAGGAATAACGTGAATAAGGTACGAGACAATGATTCAAGCATTAGGTTGGAATCAAAGATTCACACTACGAGACCCACAAAAAGGTATCTGTTACGAAGCAATTACCTCCCTTGGAAACTAGGTACAGAGGGCGCCTTCTACCACCGACCTCGTGTAAAATGAAAACAAGCAATGAAACCCATGTATGGTATGTGGATAATGTGATATTATTGGAAGATTTGAGGTATCAGAACTGTTATTGCCATGCTTTGTCTAATCTGTCGTTTTCGTTTCTGACGAAGGTCGCATTCACTGACTCGAGCACACGTTCTCTGTCTCTGACATCGCTCGGTGAGCGGAATAATATTTCTGAGATCGTTTGACCCAGATGTAAACAAACTGTGATAAAATAGTGCGTTGTTGATGTTCTTCAAGAACGCAACTGTCCGGCTATTATAGTCGTAAATAAAATTAATTTTTATGACGTAGTAAACGAGCTAAATGTATTTCTTAAATCCGTGTATGAGAATATATGTGATATGATAGAGTGACAGACAGACAGACAGATTCTTTATTACTTCAGTACAAGATACACGTACATATTTCGCTAAGTTAAAGTAAACACTTTTACAATCACTATTTAGAAGTTCTTGGAATGTAAACAAACTAGGACGTCGACATCTATGGTAGTAGCTAGGTATATAAATATTCCTGACGTTATTTAAAGATAGAGACCTATTTCAAAAGCTCACTAAATGACTTCGGCTACCTTATCGGATATGTTCTGATAGATCTCGCACTTAAATTACAGCTCAATCGTCATACTTGCATCCGGTTCGTGATAAAATTAAGCTATTGAGAAAATAAATGCATCCCTCGGTAAGAAAATCTTTCGACGAAAGTTTGATATATCATGTTTGGGCCTACATGTTTTAATCAACAACAAAATACTTAATTCGACGTCTAAAGTACAGTAGGCCTACCCTCTGCAAAAGTGCCATAGCTTTTAACGAATCCGTTTTCGGTGACGACATCGTGTGTAGGATTTACTCAGTTGCCGCGTCGTAGGTATCAACTTGGGCGGCAACGAGTACTTGATTCGGAGAAAAAGAAAAGAAAAACTAGTTGGCCATTTTGGCAAAATGTCTCCTATTTAGTAACTTTGGGTCGATTTTCTCTAGGTTGGTCGCAAAATTTTGCAAAGATACGATGAATGGGGCCTACAGTAAAAATACTTTATAAATATTGAACTTCACGACATTTTGAATATCGATCTTTAAAGGTTCTTTAAATCATGCTCGAATAAGCGAACATAAAATATCTGCTACGTAGCTACTAGACAACTTGAAACATACTGCATAAACAGTTCCTCTGACCATGTGGTTTCTTTTTGGTGCCATTTGATATCAATGTTTTTTTAGGAATTTCTAGAAGAACATTTTGCATTCCGAGGACTTGCGCGCAAAGAAGAGGTGATAATGATATGTTATACCATTGTTTAAAATATAGCCCGTCCGTCAGTCCGAGACTGGCACCTTTTTGGTCAGGACTGGTAACTTTTCAAAAGTTTTCTTTATTTTCCCCTAAGGAATGGATCAACTAATTTTCAGGACAAGCTAGGTTTCCAATCTATTTTATACACTTGTTATACCCATAAAAATACGTGACAAAAAAAATCAGAATCATATCCACTAGAATTCTTTTGATCTCATATCTCTTAAACGGGAATCGACCAAGTGGTCCCTTTTCCGATAGCCTTCCTCATATGACATTTTCTTTACTTTACTTTATTTGCGGTCGAGGCGCGATAAGAGCTTGATCTCGAATTAAGTATCAGGTTTAAACGTGATGAGTGATTTGATCTGCGACTCTGTAACGGTGGCTGTGGATTTCATCATGTCCTACGGAATATCTATCACCTGTTCTGGTTCCTTGGATTCATTTAAAATCGTTAAAAAAAGACGGGTATTGACTATTGGACACGCCTACAAATACTGAAATAGAAGATTGAAAAGTGCTTCCGTTACCTTATTTATGTATTCAATTTAGAAACACTCAGCACATGTCACGTTAAAGTATATTATTTTCACCTAAGACGTTTCATTTGAGTTGTAATACAGATCGAGGGTCATGAATCTTTTCTGTATTTCATCTCACATTGGGACTATTAATATTCTAAAACTATCCAAAATTGCCCTTGGGCTACTGTAGTTGCTTCATTTCAAGATAGACAATGCTTAAAGGGGCAGTAGCACGTTTTTGAGGGGAATATAAGGTGATGTCAGGAAAATTGAAATAAATCGTTCCAATTGAAAGACAAAATATTTAAACTAAATAGAGCAGTAATAATTCAAATATATAATTAAAGTTTAGCAATGCGATTCCTTTTTCTAACAGAAAATGAATTAAAGGTGTTCACAAAAAATGGCCGCCAATGAATTTTATGTGAATCTCCATACTTTGTCCTCTGACTAAGGTTGATTGGCTTGTGTTATGTGATTTTTGACACTGTCAAATTAATACATTTAGCATTAACTTACAATTATCATTGCAATTTTAAGAATACAAAATTATCAAAAAAACGTGCCACTGCCCCTTTAATGAGAATGAGAAATTGATTCAATGAGTAATGTTATAATAATTATATGTTTGTTAGTTTAATTTGTGTCACCAGACGAGTTAGTTTATCTGTTTAACTTATTATTATCCCCCGCCACCAAGTGGGAGGTGGGATATAGGTATGGGCTCCGTCCGTCCGTGTGTGCGTCCATCCGAGTTAAAGGGGACAACTTTTCTTTAAAAATATTTTAGATATGTGTGTTTTCAGGGTATCAATATCTTGACGTAGTCAAAAAATCAGAACTTTGCAATTATTTTTAAACGAGTCATTGTCTTTGTTCTGTGTTTTTGGACCCTGATCGAGGATGTCATCAAAGATGAGAACTTTTCTCAGGAACTATCTAACTATGTATAGAATACATGTACCTTGATGGAGTTCGAAAATCCGAACCGTGCAATTATGTTTTTACAGATATATTGCCCCGTTCTGTGTTTTTGGACTGTTAAGATTTATGCAATGACATATCACAGAGTTATGGCCCATGTAGGAAAATTGTGGGAGCTTTCATGAAAACCAATTTGGCGTGGGACGTGGCATCCTGTCTCAGGGTACGAACGTTACGCTGACTCCACTAATCTGTACCCTGGGCTCAGAAGCTAGATTCGCTCGCGCGGCCCGACTTGGGATATTACCAATCAAATCATTTTCTCGTTGAAATTTTATTGAGAAGGTGGTGAGAATATGATTTGATTGGCCGCCCGAACGAATCTAGCTTCTGAGCCCAGGGTACAGATTAGTGGAATTAGCGAAACGTTCGTACCCTGAGACAGGATGGGGACGTTGATGACCATGTCTTCTTGTTAGAATTTATTTCATTAATATTTTTGTCCCTTTTATGATTCGTTGACATGTTGTTGGCCCTTTTATTCTAGTGACTATGATAACATTATTTTGGTTTGCAGAGAGAGACTTGTTGGTAAATGGCGAACGATTCCGAGACAAGGTATGCTCTTTGTTATTAAAAGTTTTTCGCATACTAGTACTCATCTAACTGTTAGTGATTTATCTGTGAACAGTTAAGATTTGACCTCCTTAAACCACAGGTTAAATTAAGCGTTGATTTAAAATTAATTCTCTAATGTGTGAAGGAAATAAGCAAAGATTGAAAACTGTTAAAAAAAACAAAAAGAGATAAGTTTTGTTTGCATTATTGTTAAAAAACTTGAAAATAGACATCACGTTTCCCCTAGGCTTGTGCTCCCTTAGTTCCGATCTCATATATTTTTATTTCTTACGGGCTATTTGTTGATTAAACATTTTCAGCGCTAGACTCTTCGTGCCGTATGATCTTCATTGATTGATGAACCAAGGACGTAAATAGAACGTCCTTGGATGAACCTACAATGTAACGAATTATCGAGGAGGACGAGCAATAAATATAATGCATTTATGTCGTTATCCATTACACATAGTTTCCATTAGAAATGGAAATATTATTGTTTAGCAATTGAAATTTGAAATTTAAAATTCATGAGAATGGGTTGTACACAAGAAAACCAAGGTTCGATAAGGCCGGATCGGTTTATACACACTAGTAAGACGAAGTTTTTAGAGAAAAATTATCTCCAAACCATGTACGATCACACGGCCCATCCGGTCCGTTACACTTGCATATTCAAAAGAGTTTATCAATCGACTAACCTTTTAGCAAGAAAAATGTATCTAATATTGTACAATACAGTAACTGTTGGAACTAAGGGAACATACGATGTGAACTGGCACACTGATTTTCACAAGAGATTTCACTTATTTATCTTCTCTCCAGGAATATCCGGGCATGTTTAGTGCAAGACGGTTCTGGAATCCTGAAGCTTGTGGAAGATTTGCGGAATCCTGTTGAAGAATCCAAAGTAGAGAAATCCAACGGCACTACGATGTCACAACCTGAAAGGCAAAAGCAAATCAAGGTAGTTGGGCCTGATGGTAAGGTCATTGTGTTCCTCAATAAAGACCTTCAACCAAGTGCAGGCCAGGAATCTAACGAGCCGGAACAGGTGCTAGATGTTCCTCAGGACGTGTTGAAACCATCTGCCACTATCACAGAGTCGCAGGCAAAGTCACTCGCCACGTTTCTATCTTCTGTTAAGTCGAAAATGGGTCAGAAACCTGTCGACCAGACCAATGAAATAGACAGTGCACAAGTAAACACCCTGACAAGTGGATCCAATGTGTGTTCTGCTCCTGTAAATACACAAATCGTAACAATCAATCCTCAACTTCTCCCAGTCAACCATGAGTCATCAACTGCCAAGGCTAACCCTTCGTGTATAGTAACCCCTCAACCTTCATCTGGCCTTCCTAGATCTTCCTTAGGTCAGGGTCAGCACGGTCACGTGATACTGAGGAGCAGCACCCCAGTGTCTCCTTTCCTCCCAAACAATCCTTTAGTCAGACAGCAGAGCTCCAGTCGCCCACGTCAGGTTTACAACAGGTTCCCGATTGCTCGACCCCAGGGATCTTTTGGTTTTGTTCATAATGCAGGACATGTTTCCCCTGGAAACCGTTTCATCACAGTACAGCTTCCTCCGGTGCCATCAACACCAGTTAATGTACCCAGGGCGATTTATCAGAACAATGTAACATTTAATAAAACTACAAACAGTTCTCCGAAGTCTACGCATCCAATTCTTCAAAACAATTTGCTTAATTCCTTTCAGCCGCAAATAAGAGAATCGCAAAAGGATGTTGGTATAACAGTTCCATTGATGAACAGACAGAAGTACAACGACCCAATACTTAGTAGGATAGGAACCTCATTTGTACCTAATTCAGCGCAGACACCCACATCTACTGAGGGACAGTTTGTGATTGTACAGCCTAAACCAGTAGATAATGTGAACCCCAATATCCCATTGCTAAATTCAAACGCAACTGCATCACCAATTGTACCTCCCTCTACTAATACAATTGTTGCCATGGTACCGACAGGGGTTCCTTCCTTCTTTCTACCAGTTGTGTTGGGCAGTCCACCTGCGAAAAACGTAACCTTAAATAACAGTTCTTGTGGCCCGCCCACAGTTCAATTCCCAAGAAAGGAGAACACACCTGAGACAAGTCTGAGAGAAAGGGGTGAGCGAGAGTTGATACCGCCTGCTGTGTCATCTGAAGTTGTTGTGGAGTCGTGCACCAACAGACCTGACAGAGAGATGTCTCCAGTCGTGGAGTCTGGGATAGTCTCAGCAGGAGTAAATACAGAGACAGACAAGAAAACCGTTCAAGATGTCAGGTCCATAACAGCTGAAGAAACAGTCATCATATCAGAAATAGACACAAAACAAACAGTAAAGGCAGATTATGAAAGTTCCCAATTAAGTCAAACTTCTTCTCCACTAGAAGGTTCGATAGACATTGGAACAACTTCAAAGAATAAGAATCCGGTTAATCCCGAAGCTGAAGGAGTGTTGTGTAAAAGCACAACACTGACTGACACAAGTCTTCAAGATACGTCTACTGACGTGTTGAAGGAAATAGAAGATTCAAGTTTGCAGTTTGAGTTAAAAGAAGAGGCTGGTTTGGATGATAAACAAGAATTAGACGAAAAACAGAAGACTGGCGAAGGTTCTGATCATGTGAAGAGGAAGCGCAAGGTTCCGAAGCGTTTTATTACTGAGGATTCAGAGACCTCCTCTTATAATAAACCAAGACCAAAATGTAGGAGAATGCCTTTTGTGAAGCCGATAGTGTTTTATCCTTGTTTTGTGGTTCTTAATCATCTGAAAAGTGGCAGCAGTAATGCAAATGACAGTAAGGAAAGCAGACGGGAAGGTGACATGTGTTCCAAACGTTGTCGAGAGAAGTTCCTCTTGAGGAAGTGTAGAGAAAGTTGTATTCAGACTTGTCCTTTCTACGAGGATGAGAAGAAGAAATTGATGATAGATCACAAGTACTGTAAACAGGCCAGACGAAGCAGCTTTGGAAGAATTCCTCGCCCTCAATTCGTCCAGACTGACCATACTCACAGCCTTGGAGCAAACATTTCCTCGTCAAGAGATCAGTCACTAAGTGACATGCCCTCAGTGACTGGTGCTATCATTCGTCTGCCAAATCCTATTGATTCTTTATCTTCAGCCAAGCAATCTAAGCAACCCAGCGTCGTGTCACTGGTAAACAAAGATTTGAATACAAGTCAGTCCTTAACTCAGCCAATTGAAGCATCCTTACTGTCCCCATCATCAGAGACAGAATCAGCGTTGTCAGAGAGTTACATCTCAAGCGAGTTAGATGAAAGCATAGACAGGTGTGCCAATGTTTCAGAGAGTACCGTATCAAATAAGGTTCAGCATAAACCCCAGAACGTGTTATCAGAAAGTAACATCTCAAGTGAGGTCGAGGAAACCATTCAAAGCACAGATATGTGTTCAGACAGGATGTCAGAGAGTAATAATCCACTTGATGCGGAGGAGAATGCTGGTAGGTCTGCAGATTGGTGCGAAACAGAGATGCCTACTGAAGGTTCCTCGCTGAACCAAACTGAACTTGAGGAACCGTTCATCAAGGATATGAATACGGATTCTGATTCTGAGATCGAATTTAACTTTGCAAGATGTTCGCCTGTGGCTCCCCGCTCACAGTCTCCTCATCAAGTGAGAACACCGGAATTAGAAGAAGAGGATCTTGGGATACATGATGATTCAGAGGAGAGGCTCAATACTCTCGATACCAATGTGCCGGAAGTTGACAGTTACACGGAAGTTGAGCGCCTGCTAGAGGAAGCGGAAGTAGGTGAAGATGCTGTAACAGGGGAGTCGGACATTGAGGACAGATGCGACTGGGGGCTTGACCTTGAGGTTGACCCCGACTCTGACACTGAAACTAAAGTAAACCAATCAGAACATAAGACAGACGTGATTCAAGGTATATCACCTGACCTCACTATACCGGACGATTCACACTGTCCTGAAGACTTTACCTCAGTGCCTGACCAATCTTCGGATAGTCCGGAGCGGAAGTCGGGTCCAGCCGTGGGCAGCCCGGTACTAAACGAACGAGTGCAGCGTCTGAAGGCAATGCTGGATCAACAGAAACAGCAGCTCGACTCGCTCCGGACAAAGAGAAGAAGAACTAAGTAGTACGGGTTTAACTAACTGTTGAGTTAACCAAATGTTGAGTTAATTCATAAGGGATATTGATGTCAACAAGCACGAAATACTTTAAAAGAGGCAATTAAGATATTGACAAATGGAGATTCAATAATCGATACTAGTTTTCTTTATTACATTGAAATAACGGGTTTAGTACCTTTGCGAAATTACAATCACTGCAATAACGAAGTTCGCTATCCCCAGAACTTTGTCTTTCTTTAACAGCTGAGGAATTCGTATTTTAAGTACAATCCAGAAAACGCATATGTTGCAATCATTGAGCCTTAAATGAACTTGTTTATTAGGATAGAGTATAACAGTTAACTAAAGAGTGAACGCTAAACCTTCTTTAATATTTTTTGCTTTTTGAGTGAACCGACTATATGTTTTTTGTCGGGAATTAAACGATAAAACTATGAAAATGAAATCTTTGTTTCTCAAATGATCAAGGTCATCCTGTCTCGGGGTACGAACGTTTCGCTAACTTCACTAATCTGTACCCTAAGCTCAGAAGCTAGATTCGCTCGCGCTGCCTGACTTGGGATATAGCCAATCAAATTATTTTCTCGCCACCTTCTCGATAAAATGTAAATGAGAAAATGATTTGATTGGCTATATCCAATATAGCTTCTGAGCCCAGGGTACAGATTGGTGGAGTTAGCGTAACGTTCGTACCCTGAGACAGAATGGATCACGGTTAAAGTTGATTTTCCGTTTTCGGTTTATGTGTACACTAGCGCATTATGGTCAGTTTTTACTAAACTGTTACACAAAGCCCCTACTTGCCTTTCGTTGTAAGCCCCAGTAATTTGATGCCGAGTTGCATTAAAAGTGTTATATTGTGATACTGGAACCACATTGGAATTTTTAGTGCAAACAGTTCGAATTCCTGGAAACAAAGTTGTATGTTCGGTTTACGGGGAGGAAAAACCTTTTTATTTAATTGTTTTCCCTCATATGTTTTAGTATTGATTTTCTGATTGACGTTTGTTAATAAAATGACAGGCTTGTCTTCATTTGCTTTTCGTTCAGCATCGAGATGACAGGATTCATCCCAGAAGCAGTGCTTTAAAGGGGCAGTAGCACGTTTTTAGGGGGAATATAAGGTGATGTCAGGAAAATGAAAAAAAATGGTTCCAATCTTTAGACAATGTATAAAAACTAAATGGAGTAGTAATAAATCAAATATACAATGTAAAGTTAAGCCATGCGATTCCTTTTCTTACACAAAATGAATTAAAGGTGTTCACACAAAAATGGCTGCCAATGGATTTTATGTGAATCCTCATACTATGTTCACTGACTACGGATAATTGGTTTGTGTTATGAAATTTATGATACTATCAAAGTAATACATTTAGCATTAACTTATAGTTATCAGTGAAAAATTGAAAATATAAAATTGTCAATAAACGTGCTACTGCCCCTTTAAAACTAAATCAGAGTTGCATTAATCCAGTAAAGAACTTTCCTGATGTGATGTCACAGTCAGGTTTAAAGGGGCAGTAGCACGGTTTTTGATAATTTTATTTTTTTAAATTTTCACTGATAATTGTAAATCAATACTAAAACTCTCAGAACACAAACCAACCATTCATAATCAGAGAACAGATTATGAGGTTTCACATAAAGTCCATTGGCTGCCATTTTTGTGTGAACACCTTTAATTCATTTTGTGTAAGAAAAAGCAATAACATGGCTAAACTTTACATATTATATTTGAATTATCACTGCTCTATCTAGTCTGAATACATTTTCTTTCAATTGGAACGATTAGTTTTTATTTTCCTGACTTCCCCTTATATTCCCCTTAAAACGTGCTACTGTCCCTTTAAATACTCATAAAGCGTAAATTGGCCTATTTCTGGGTAGTACAACGGAGGATTAATGACAAATGAGGCTGAAACCTAGCAAAGGGAAGAAAAATCAAGACTGACAGACTTTAGATGCAGAGGTATTGTACCTAGGGCAGTCTAAACCTAGCCACAATATTATCCGTTTAACTCCTATACTGAGTCTAGAAAGGCATAGTAGAGGGTCGCGTCAGCTCATGTATCGAATTGACTCAACAGAACTCATCTTACCAAGCCACAATAGTCTGCACGTATAACGTTGGAGGGCAATAGGTCGCAGAAAGGTCGGCTGACGCGACACTCTACTACAGCTGCATACCTTAAGTTTGTTCACTTACCTGCGTATTCAAGTACAAGTATCATGTAATTTGGAATGTATTTGAGGCATTCTAGCATTGTAAAATCGAAACAGATCATGTTGAAATTTCCCTACGTCAGTTAAGATTCAGTTTGCGTTAACATATTCGTATGTCATACCTAACAGATAACTGTCACAAATTTGGCAGGGAATTGAAGTGACCAGGGGTCAACATTTTGAAAACACCATTTTTCATTTTTCTCTACAAAATCCTTCATAAGTGATTCAAAGCTTTAGATCTAAGTATGTGTTCCTTTGCACTAAGGCAATGTCATTGTGCTGAAGTTTTTCGTACAAAGTTTATATTGACGATTCTAATTGAAATTTAAGAAAATCTGAATTTCACAAATATAACCCCATCAGTCTAACTGTGCCAAATATCGAACTTCAGCACCAGTGACGAGACGATCTCGAAATATGGTTTGTGAATGGTTATTTTATACAAGGACAATTGGTGATCCTTTGTAAATGCTCATTGAGTTATTTTACGGACGTCAAAACGAAACCCAATTAACATGATAATTGCACTAATATACACAAGCAAGTGAACAAACTTAAGATACGCAGCTGTAGGCCTTGCTAGACTCCTAATCTTAGCTTAAGCACACAAAAAAATCTAATACCAATCAATTAATCTTCCTGCAGGCTTTCAATGAGCTTCGCGATTTCTATTCAGACTACAAAGCAATTTACACTGATGGCTCTAAGGATGGCATTACAGTTGCAGCAGCAACTGTTACACCTTCAACAACTTACGCTTCAAGGCTGCATGACGGCGGCAGTATCTTTACTGCTGAAGCAAAGGCCATCCTGAAGGCCATTCAGCACATCAAAAATTCAACTCAAAATGATTACATTATTTTCTCTGATTCCTTGTCCTGTTTGCAGGCTATTAAAAACTGTAAAACTGATCACCCCGTGATCAGAGATATTCTCAAACTTCATAATACCTTTCTTCAATGCGACATTGTCTTTTGCTGGCTTCCTAGCCATAATATTATGGGTATCAGAGGCAACAATAAAGCTGATACAGCCGCGAAGGCAGCTTTAAACTTCAAAACTATTTCACCAACTAAAGTTCCATAAACAGATTCAAAACCAGCTATTAAATCCTACATTAAACAGCGTTGGAGGTCCCAATGGGACCAGCAACAACATAACAAACTTCGTACCATTCAACCTCATTAAGGTTATAAATCTCTTTTCTCTTTTACCCGGCAGGAAGCTTGTGTCCTTCGACGATGTCGTATTGGACATACTCATTTAACTCATTCTTATCTTTTAAAGGGGGAAGATCCCCCTATGTGTATACCCTGTCAATGTCCCCTCACTGTAAAACACATATTGTGTGAGTGTTGGGACACAGCCCAAATCAGGGAAACATTTTACCCCAATATTTCCATTTCACAACTTTGTTATCACTTCGGTGAACACCGTATTTTAGATTTTCTTAAGGAAATCGAGCTTTTGAATAAGTTATAAATTTTAATACTATATATAAGTTTTTAACATCTTTGTGATATTTTTGCTGATGTTTTTCAGCCTTCGCGCTTTTTCATTATTATACCCCCGCCTTACAGCGTAAGCGGGGGTATATAGCGTTCATTCTTTCCGTCCGTCCGTCTGTCCGTCTGTCCGTCCGTCCCAAAACTTTGTGCGGAGCAGATCTCCAAAACTATGCATGCTAGCCTCATCAAACTTCATACACATGTCAACCATGATCCCTAGTTGTGTCTTTTGAGGGTTAGAACTATTTCTGAATTTACATTTTTGCGGTTTCCATGGAAACGTGACTAAAAAGTGACTCTTTGAGAAAGTCGTTTTGTGCGGAGCATATCTCCAAAACTATGCATGCTAGCTTCATCAAACTTCATACAGATGTCAACCATGATCCCTAGTTGTGCCTTTTGAGGGTTTAGAACTATTTCTGAATTTTCATTTTTTCGGTTTCCATGGAAACGTGACTAAAAAGTGACTCTTTGAGGAAGTCGTTTTGTGCGGAGCATATCTCCAAAACTATGCATGCTAGCTTCATCACACTTCATACAGATGTCAACCATGATCCCTAGTTGTGCCTTTTGAGGGTTAGAACTATTTCTGTATTTTCATTTTTGCGGTTTCCATGGAAACATGACTGAAAAAGTGACTCTTTGAGGGAGTCGTTTTGTGCGGAGCAGATCTCCCAAACTATTCATGCTAGCTTCACCAAACTTTATACACTTATCAATCATGATCCCTAGTTGTGCCTTTTAAGGGTTAGACCAACAAATTATTTTTATTTTTTTGCGGTTTCCATGGAAACATGACTAAAACAGTGACTCTTCGACCAAGTCTTTTGCCTGGAGCATATCTCCCAAACTATTCATGCTAGCTTCACCAAACTTCATACACTTATCAACCATGATCACTAGATGTGCCATTTGAGGATTAGACCATCACATTTTTTTAATTTTTGGAAACATGACTAAAACAGTGATACGAACGTTACGCTGACTCCACTAATCTGTACCCTGGGCTCAGAAGCTAGATTCGCTCGCGCGGCCCGACTTGGGATATTACCAATCAAATCATTTTCTCGTTGAAATTTTATTGAGAAGGTGGTGAGAATATGATTTGATTGGCCGCCCGAACGAATCTAGCTTCTGAGCCCAGGGTACAGATTAGTGGAATTAGCGAAACGTTCGTACCCTGAGACAGGATGGGGACGTTGATGACCATGTCTTCTTGTTAGAATTTATTTCATTAATATTTTTGTCCCTTTTATGATTCGTTGACATGTTGTTGGCCCTTTTATTCTAGTGACTATGATAACATTATTTTGGTTTGCAGAGAGAGACTTGTTGGTAAATGGCGAACGATTCCGAGACAAGGTATGCTCTTTGTTATTAAAAGTTTTTCGCATACTAGTACTCATCTAACTGTTAGTGATTTATCTGTGAACAGTTAAGATTTGACCTCCTTAAACCACAGGTTAAATTAAGCGTTGATTTAAAATTAATTCTCTAATGTGTGAAGGAAATAAGCAAAGATTGAAAACTGTTAAAAAAAACAAAAAGAGATAAGTTTTGTTTGCATTATTGTTAAAAAACTTGAAAATAGACATCACGTTTCCCCTAGGCTTGTGCTCCCTTAGTTCCGATCTCATATATTTTTATTTCTTACGGGCTATTTGTTGATTAAACATTTTCAGCGCTAGACTCTTCGTGCCGTATGATCTTCATTGATTGATGAACCAAGGACGTAAATAGAACGTCCTTGGATGAACCTACAATGTAACGAATTATCGAGGAGGACGAGCAATAAATATAATGCATTTATGTCGTTATCCATTACACATAGTTTCCATTAGAAATGGAAATATTATTGTTTAGCAATTGAAATTTGAAATTTAAAATTCATGAGAATGGGTTGTACACAAGAAAACCAAGGTTCGATAAGGCCGGATCGGTTTATACACACTAGTAAGACGAAGTTTTTAGAGAAAAATTATCTCCAAACCATGTACGATCACACGGCCCATCCGGTCCGTTACACTTGCATATTCAAAAGAGTTTATCAATCGACTAACCTTTTAGCAAGAAAAATGTATCTAATATTGTACAATACAGTAACTGTTGGAACTAAGGGAACATACGATGTGAACTGGCACACTGATTTTCACAAGAGATTTCACTTATTTATCTTCTCTCCAGGAATATCCGGGCATGTTTAGTGCAAGACGGTTCTGGAATCCTGAAGCTTGTGGAAGATTTGCGGAATCCTGTTGAAGAATCCAAAGTAGAGAAATCCAACGGCACTACGATGTCACAACCTGAAAGGCAAAAGCAAATCAAGGTAGTTGGGCCTGATGGTAAGGTCATTGTGTTCCTCAATAAAGACCTTCAACCAAGTGCAGGCCAGGAATCTAACGAGCCGGAACAGGTGCTAGATGTTCCTCAGGACGTGTTGAAACCATCTGCCACTATCACAGAGTCGCAGGCAAAGTCACTCGCCACGTTTCTATCTTCTGTTAAGTCGAAAATGGGTCAGAAACCTGTCGACCAGACCAATGAAACAGACAGTGCACAAGTAAACACCCTGACAAGTGGATCCAATGTGTGTTCTGCTCCTGTAAATACACAAATCGTAACAATCAATCCTCAACTTCTCCCAGTCAACCATGAGTCATCAACTGCCAAGGCTAACCCTTCGTGTATAGTAACCCCTCAACCTTCATCTGGCCTTCCTAGATCTTCCTTAGGTCAGGGTCAGCACGGTCACGTGATACTGAGGAGCAGCACCCCAGTGTCTCCTTTCCTCCCAAACAATCCTTTAGTCAGACAGCAGAGCTCCAGTCGCCCACGTCAGGTTTACAACAGGTTCCCGATTGCTCGACCCCAGGGATCTTTTGGTTTTGTTCATAATGCAGGACATGTTTCCCCTGGAAACCGTTTCATCACAGTACAGCTTCCTCCGGTGCCATCAACACCAGTTAATGTACCCAGGGCGATTTATCAGAACAATGTAACATTTAATAAAACTACAAACAGTTCTCCGAAGTCTACGCATCCAATTCTTCAAAACAATTTGCTTAATTCCTTTCAGCCGCAAATAAGAGAATCGCAAAAGGATGTTGGTATAACAGTTCCATTGATGAACAGACAGAAGTACAACGACCCAATACTTAGTAGGATAGGAACCTCATTTGTACCTAATTCAGCGCAGACACCCACATCTACTGAGGGACAGTTTGTGATTGTACAGCCTAAACCAGTAGATAATGTGAACCCCAATATCCCATTGCTAAATTCAAACGCAACTGCATCACCAATTGTACCTCCCTCTACTAATACAATTGTTGCCATGGTACCGACAGGGGTTCCTTCCTTCTTTCTACCAGTTGTGTTGGGCAGTCCACCTGCGAAAAACGTAACCTTAAATAACAGTTCTTGTGGCCCGCCCACAGTTCAATTCCCAAGAAAGGAGAACACACCTGAGACAAGTCTGAGAGAAAGGGGTGAGCGAGAGTTGATACCGCCTGCTGTGTCATCTGAAGTTGTTGTGGAGTCGTGCACCAACAGACCTGACAGAGAGATGTCTCCAGTCGTGGAGTCTGGGATAGTCTCAGCAGGAGTAAATACAGAGACAGACAAGAAAACCGTTCAAGATGTCAGGTCCATAACAGCTGAAGAAACAGTCATCATATCAGAAATAGACACAAAACAAACAGTAAAGGCAGATTATGAAAGTTCCCAATTAAGTCAAACTTCTTCTCCACTAGAAGGTTCGATAGACATTGGAACAACTTCAAAGAATAAGAATCCGGTTAATCCCGAAGCTGAAGGAGTGTTGTGTAAAAGCACAACACTGACTGACACAAGTCTTCAAGATACGTCTACTGACGTGTTGAAGGAAATAGAAGATTCAAGTTTGCAGTTTGAGTTAAAAGAAGAGGCTGGTTTGGATGATAAACAAGAATTAGACGAAAAACAGAAGACTGGCGAAGGTTCTGATCATGTGAAGAGGAAGCGCAAGGTTCCGAAGCGTTTTATTACTGAGGATTCAGAGACCTCCTCTTATAATAAACCAAGACCAAAATGTAGGAGAATGCCTTTTGTGAAGCCGATAGTGTTTTATCCTTGTTTTGTGGTTCTTAATCATCTGAAAAGTGGCAGCAGTAATGCAAATGACAGTAAGGAAAGCAGACGGGAAGGTGACATGTGTTCCAAACGTTGTCGAGAGAAGTTCCTCTTGAGGAAGTGTAGAGAAAGTTGTATTCAGACTTGTCCTTTCTACGAGGATGAGAAGAAGAAATTGATGATAGATCACAAGTACTGTAAACAGGCCAGACGAAGCAGCTTTGGAAGAATTCCTCGCCCTCAATTCGTCCAGACTGACCATACTCACAGCCTTGGAGCAAACATTTCCTCGTCAAGAGATCAGTCACTAAGTGACATGCCCTCAGTGACTGGTGCTATCATTCGTCTGCCAAATCCTATTGATTCTTTATCTTCAGCCAAGCAATCTAAGCAACCCAGCGTCGTGTCACTGGTAAACAAAGATTTGAATACAAGTCAGTCCTTAACTCAGCCAATTGAAGCATCCTTACTGTCCCCATCATCAGAGACAGAATCAGCGTTGTCAGAGAGTTACATCTCAAGCGAGTTAGATGAAAGCATAGACAGGTGTGCCAATGTTTCAGAGAGTACCGTATCAAATAAGGTTCAGCATAAACCCCAGAACGTGTTATCAGAAAGTAACATCTCAAGTGAGGTCGAGGAAACCATTCAAAGCACAGATATGTGTTCAGACAGGATGTCAGAGAGTAATAATCCACTTGATGCGGAGGAGAATGCTGGTAGGTCTGCAGATTGGTGCGAAACAGAGATGCCTACTGAAGGTTCCTCGCTGAACCAAACTGAACTTGAGGAACCGTTCATCAAGGATATGAATACGGATTCTGATTCTGAGATCGAATTTAACTTTGCAAGATGTTCGCCTGTGGCTCCCCGCTCACAGTCTCCTCATCAAGTGAGAACACCGGAATTAGAAGAAGAGGATCTTGGGATACATGATGATTCAGAGGAGAGGCTCAATACTCTCGATACCAATGTGCCGGAAGTTGACAGTTACACGGAAGTTGAGCGCCTGCTAGAGGAAGCGGAAGTAGGTGAAGATGCTGTAACAGGGGAGTCGGACATTGAGGACAGATGCGACTGGGGGCTTGACCTTGAGGTTGACCCCGACTCTGACACTGAAACTAAAGTAAACCAATCAGAACATAAGACAGACGTGATTCAAGGTATATCACCTGACCTCACTATACCGGACGATTCACACTGTCCTGAAGACTTTACCTCAGTGCCTGACCAATCTTCGGATAGTCCGGAGCGGAAGTCGGGTCCAGCCGTGGGCAGCCCGGTACTAAACGAACGAGTGCAGCGTCTGAAGGCAATGCTGGATCAACAGAAACAGCAGCTCGACTCGCTCCGGACAAAGAGAAGAAGAACTAAGTAGTACGGGTTTAACTAACTGTTGAGTTAACCAAATGTTGAGTTAATTCATAAGGGATATTGATGTCAACAAGCACGAAATACTTTAAAAGAGGCAATTAAGATATTGACAAATGGAGATTCAATAATCGATACTAGTTTTCTTTATTACATTGAAATAACGGGTTTAGTACCTTTGCGAAATTACAATCACTGCAATAACGAAGTTCGCTATCCCCAGAACTTTGTCTTTCTTTAACAGCTGAGGAATTCGTATTTTAAGTACAATCCAGAAAACGCATATGTTGCAATCATTGAGCCTTAAATGAACTTGTTTATTAGGATAGAGTATAACAGTTAACTAAAGAGTGAACGCTAAACCTTCTTTAATATTTTTTGCTTTTTGAGTGAACCGACTATATGTTTTTTGTCGGGAATTAAACGATAAAACTATGAAAATGAAATCTTTGTTTCTCAAATGATCAAGGTCATCCTGTCTCGGGGTACGAACGTTTCGCTAACTTCACTAATCTGTACCCTAAGCTCAGAAGCTAGATTCGCTCGCGCTGCCTGACTTGGGATATAGCCAATCAAATTATTTTCTCGCCACCTTCTCGATAAAATGTAAATGAGAAAATGATTTGATTGGCTATATCCAATATAGCTTCTGAGCCCAGGGTACAGATTGGTGGAGTTAGCGTAACGTTCGTACCCTGAGACAGAATGGATCACGGTTAAAGTTGATTTTCCGTTTTCGGTTTATGTGTACACTAGCGCATTATGGTCAGTTTTTACTAAACTGTTACACAAAGCCCCTACTTGCCTTTCGTTGTAAGCCCCAGTAATTTGATGCCGAGTTGCATTAAAAGTGTTATATTGTGATACTGGAACCACATTGGAATTTTTAGTGCAAACAGTTCGAATTCCTGGAAACAAAGTTGTATGTTCGGTTTACGGGGAGGAAAAACCTTTTTATTTAATTGTTTTCCCTCATATGTTTTAGTATTGATTTTCTGATTGACGTTTGTTAATAAAATGACAGGCTTGTCTTCATTTGCTTTTCGTTCAGCATCGAGATGACAGGATTCATCCCAGAAGCAGTGCTTTAAAGGGGCAGTAGCACGTTTTTAGGGGGAATATAAGGTGATGTCAGGAAAATGAAAAAAAATGGTTCCAATCTTTAGACAATGTATAAAAACTAAATGGAGTAGTAATAAATCAAATATACAATGTAAAGTTAAGCCATGCGATTCCTTTTCTTACACAAAATGAATTAAAGGTGTTCACACAAAAATGGCTGCCAATGGATTTTATGTGAATCCTCATACTATGTTCACTGACTACGGATAATTGGTTTGTGTTATGAAATTTATGATACTATCAAAGTAATACATTTAGCATTAACTTATAGTTATCAGTGAAAAATTGAAAATATAAAATTGTCAATAAACGTGCTACTGCCCCTTTAAAACTAAATCAGAGTTGCATTAATCCAGTAAAGAACTTTCCTGATGTGATGTCACAGTCAGGTTTAAAGGGGCAGTAGCACGGTTTTTGATAATTTTATTTTTTTAAATTTTCACTGATAATTGTAAATCAATACTAAAACTCTCAGAACACAAACCAACCATTCATAATCAGAGAACAGATTATGAGGTTTCACATAAAGTCCATTGGCTGCCATTTTTGTGTGAACACCTTTAATTCATTTTGTGTAAGAAAAAGCAATAACATGGCTAAACTTTACATATTATATTTGAATTATCACTGCTCTATCTAGTCTGAATACATTTTCTTTCAATTGGAACGATTAGTTTTTATTTTCCTGACTTCCCCTTATATTCCCCTTAAAACGTGCTACTGTCCCTTTAAATACTCATAAAGCGTAAATTGGCCTATTTCTGGGTAGTACAACGGAGGATTAATGACAAATGAGGCTGAAACCTAGCAAAGGGAAGAAAAATCAAGACTGACAGACTTTAGATGCAGAGGTATTGTACCTAGGGCAGTCTAAACCTAGCCACAATATTATCCGTTTAACTCCTATACTGAGTCTAGAAAGGCATAGTAGAGGGTCGCGTCAGCTCATGTATCGAATTGACTCAACAGAACTCATCTTACCAAGCCACAATAGTCTGCACGTATAACGTTGGAGGGCAATAGGTCGCAGAAAGGTCGGCTGACGCGACACTCTACTACAGCTGCATACCTTAAGTTTGTTCACTTACCTGCGTATTCAAGTACAAGTATCATGTAATTTGGAATGTATTTGAGGCATTCTAGCATTGTAAAATCGAAACAGATCATGTTGAAATTTCCCTACGTCAGTTAAGATTCAGTTTGCGTTAACATATTCGTATGTCATACCAAACAGATAACTGTCACAAATTTGGCAGGGAATTGAAGTGACCAGGGGTCAACATTTTGAAAACACCATTTTTCATTTTTCTCTACAAAATCCTTCATAAGTGATTCAAAGCTTTAGATCTAAGTATGTGTTCCTTTGCACTAAGGCAATGTCATTGTGCTGAAGTTTTTCGTACAAAGTTTATATTGACGATTCTAATTGAAATTTAAGAAAATCTGAATTTCACAAATATAACCCCATCAGTCTAACTGTGCCAAATATCGAACTTCAGCACCAGTGACGAGACGATCTCGAAATATGGTTTGTGAATGGTTATTTTATACAAGGACAATTGGTGATCCTTTGTAAATGCTCATTGAGTTATTTTACGGACGTCAAAACGAAACCCAATTAACATGATAATTGCACTAATATACACAAGCAAGTGAACAAACTTAAGATACGCAGCTGTAGGCCTTGCTAGACTCCTAATCTTAGCTTAAGCACACAAAAAAATCTAATACCAATCAATTAATCTTCCTGCAGGCTTTCAATGAGCTTCGCGATTTCTATTCAGACTACAAAGCAATTTACACTGATGGCTCTAAGGATGGCATTACAGTTGCAGCAGCAACTGTTACACCTTCAACAACTTACGCTTCAAGGCTGCATGACGGCGGCAGTATCTTTACTGCTGAAGCAAAGGCCATCCTGAAGGCCATTCAGCACATCAAAAATTCAACTCAAAATGATTACATTATTTTCTCTGATTCCTTGTCCTGTTTGCAGGCTATTAAAAACTGTAAAACTGATCACCCCGTGATCAGAGATATTCTCAAACTTCATAATACCTTTCTTCAATGCGACATTGTCTTTTGCTGGCTTCCTAGCCATAATATTATGGGTATCAGAGGCAACAATAAAGCTGATACAGCCGCGAAGGCAGCTTTAAACTTCAAAACTATTTCACCAACTAAAGTTCCATAAACAGATTCAAAACCAGCTATTAAATCCTACATTAAACAGCGTTGGAGGTCCCAATGGGACCAGCAACAACATAACAAACTTCGTACCATTCAACCTCATTAAGGTTATAAATCTCTTTTCTCTTTTACCCGGCAGGAAGCTTGTGTCCTTCGACGATGTCGTATTGGACATACTCATTTAACTCATTCTTATCTTTTAAAGGGGGAAGATCCCCCTATGTGTATACCCTGTCAATGTCCCCTCACTGTAAAACACATATTGTGTGAGTGTTGGGACACAGCCCAAATCAGGGAAACATTTTACCCCAATATTTCCATTTCACAACTTTGTTATCACTTCGGTGAACACCGTATTTTAGATTTTCTTAAGGAAATCGAGCTTTTGAATAAGTTATAAATTTTAATACTATATATAAGTTTTTAACATCTTTGTGATATTTTTGCTGATGTTTTTCAGCCTTCGCGCTTTTTCATTATTATACCCCCGCCTTACAGCGTAAGCGGGGGTATATAGCGTTCATTCTTTCCGTCCGTCCGTCTGTCCGTCTGTCCGTCCGTCCCAAAACTTTGTGCGGAGCAGATCTCCAAAACTATGCATGCTAGCCTCATCAAACTTCATACACATGTCAACCATGATCCCTAGTTGTGTCTTTTGAGGGTTAGAACTATTTCTGAATTTACATTTTTGCGGTTTCCATGGAAACGTGACTAAAAAGTGACTCTTTGAGAAAGTCGTTTTGTGCGGAGCATATCTCCAAAACTATGCATGCTAGCTTCATCAAACTTCATACAGATGTCAACCATGATCCCTAGTTGTGCCTTTTGAGGGTTTAGAACTATTTCTGAATTTTCATTTTTTCGGTTTCCATGGAAACGTGACTAAAAAGTGACTCTTTGAGGAAGTCGTTTTGTGCGGAGCATATCTCCAAAACTATGCATGCTAGCTTCATCACACTTCATACAGATGTCAACCATGATCCCTAGTTGTGCCTTTTGAGGGTTAGAACTATTTCTGTATTTTCATTTTTGCGGTTTCCATGGAAACATGACTGAAAAAGTGACTCTTTGAGGGAGTCGTTTTGTGCGGAGCAGATCTCCCAAACTATTCATGCTAGCTTCACCAAACTTTATACACTTATCAATCATGATCCCTAGTTGTGCCTTTTAAGGGTTAGACCAACAAATTATTTTTATTTTTTTGCGGTTTCCATGGAAACATGACTAAAACAGTGACTCTTCGACCAAGTCTTTTGCCTGGAGCATATCTCCCAAACTATTCATGCTAGCTTCACCAAACTTCATACACTTATCAACCATGATCACTAGATGTGCCATTTGAGGATTAGACCATCACATTTTTTTAATTTTTGGAAACATGACTAAAACAGTGATACGAACGTTACGCTGACTCCACTAATCTGTACCCTGGGCTCAGAAGCTAGATTCGCTCGCGCGGCCCGACTTGGGATATTACCAATCAAATCATTTTCTCGTTGAAATTTTATTGAGAAGGTGGTGAGAATATGATTTGATTGGCCGCCCGAACGAATCTAGCTTCTGAGCCCAGGGTACAGATTAGTGGAATTAGCGAAACGTTCGTACCCTGAGACAGGATGGGGACGTTGATGACCATGTCTTCTTGTTAGAATTTATTTCATTAATATTTTTGTCCCTTTTATGATTCGTTGACATGTTGTTGGCCCTTTTATTCTAGTGACTATGATAACATTATTTTGGTTTGCAGAGAGAGACTTGTTGGTAAATGGCGAACGATTCCGAGACAAGGTATGCTCTTTGTTATTAAAAGTTTTTCGCATACTAGTACTCATCTAACTGTTAGTGATTTATCTGTGAACAGTTAAGATTTGACCTCCTTAAACCACAGGTTAAATTAAGCGTTGATTTAAAATTAATTCTCTAATGTGTGAAGGAAATAAGCAAAGATTGAAAACTGTTAAAAAAAACAAAAAGAGATAAGTTTTGTTTGCATTATTGTTAAAAAACTTGAAAATAGACATCACGTTTCCCCTAGGCTTGTGCTCCCTTAGTTCCGATCTCATATATTTTTATTTCTTACGGGCTATTTGTTGATTAAACATTTTCAGCGCTAGACTCTTCGTGCCGTATGATCTTCATTGATTGATGAACCAAGGACGTAAATAGAACGTCCTTGGATGAACCTACAATGTAACGAATTATCGAGGAGGACGAGCAATAAATATAATGCATTTATGTCGTTATCCATTACACATAGTTTCCATTAGAAATGGAAATATTATTGTTTAGCAATTGAAATTTGAAATTTAAAATTCATGAGAATGGGTTGTACACAAGAAAACCAAGGTTCGATAAGGCCGGATCGGTTTATACACACTAGTAAGACGAAGTTTTTAGAGAAAAATTATCTCCAAACCATGTACGATCACACGGCCCATCCGGTCCGTTACACTTGCATATTCAAAAGAGTTTATCAATCGACTAACCTTTTAGCAAGAAAAATGTATCTAATATTGTACAATACAGTAACTGTTGGAACTAAGGGAACATACGATGTGAACTGGCACACTGATTTTCACAAGAGATTTCACTTATTTATCTTCTCTCCAGGAATATCCGGGCATGTTTAGTGCAAGACGGTTCTGGAATCCTGAAGCTTGTGGAAGATTTGCGGAATCCTGTTGAAGAATCCAAAGTAGAGAAATCCAACGGCACTACGATGTCACAACCTGAAAGGCAAAAGCAAATCAAGGTAGTTGGGCCTGATGGTAAGGTCATTGTGTTCCTCAATAAAGACCTTCAACCAAGTGCAGGCCAGGAATCTAACGAGCCGGAACAGGTGCTAGATGTTCCTCAGGACGTGTTGAAACCATCTGCCACTATCACAGAGTCGCAGGCAAAGTCACTCGCCACGTTTCTATCTTCTGTTAAGTCGAAAATGGGTCAGAAACCTGTCGACCAGACCAATGAAATAGACAGTGCACAAGTAAACACCCTGACAAGTGGATCCAATGTGTGTTCTGCTCCTGTAAATACACAAATCGTAACAATCAATCCTCAACTTCTCCCAGTCAACCATGAGTCATCAACTGCCAAGGCTAACCCTTCGTGTATAGTAACCCCTCAACCTTCATCTGGCCTTCCTAGATCTTCCTTAGGTCAGGGTCAGCACGGTCACGTGATACTGAGGAGCAGCACCCCAGTGTCTCCTTTCCTCCCAAACAATCCTTTAGTCAGACAGCAGAGCTCCAGTCGCCCACGTCAGGTTTACAACAGGTTCCCGATTGCTCGACCCCAGGGATCTTTTGGTTTTGTTCATAATGCAGGACATGTTTCCCCTGGAAACCGTTTCATCACAGTACAGCTTCCTCCGGTGCCATCAACACCAGTTAATGTACCCAGGGCGATTTATCAGAACAATGTAACATTTAATAAAACTACAAACAGTTCTCCGAAGTCTACGCATCCAATTCTTCAAAACAATTTGCTTAATTCCTTTCAGCCGCAAATAAGAGAATCGCAAAAGGATGTTGGTATAACAGTTCCATTGATGAACAGACAGAAGTACAACGACCCAATACTTAGTAGGATAGGAACCTCATTTGTACCTAATTCAGCGCAGACACCCACATCTACTGAGGGACAGTTTGTGATTGTACAGCCTAAACCAGTAGATAATGTGAACCCCAATATCCCATTGCTAAATTCAAACGCAACTGCATCACCAATTGTACCTCCCTCTACTAATACAATTGTTGCCATGGTACCGACAGGGGTTCCTTCCTTCTTTCTACCAGTTGTGTTGGGCAGTCCACCTGCGAAAAACGTAACCTTAAATAACAGTTCTTGTGGCCCGCCCACAGTTCAATTCCCAAGAAAGGAGAACACACCTGAGACAAGTCTGAGAGAAAGGGGTGAGCGAGAGTTGATACCGCCTGCTGTGTCATCTGAAGTTGTTGTGGAGTCGTGCACCAACAGACCTGACAGAGAGATGTCTCCAGTCGTGGAGTCTGGGATAGTCTCAGCAGGAGTAAATACAGAGACAGACAAGAAAACCGTTCAAGATGTCAGGTCCATAACAGCTGAAGAAACAGTCATCATATCAGAAATAGACACAAAACAAACAGTAAAGGCAGATTATGAAAGTTCCCAATTAAGTCAAACTTCTTCTCCACTAGAAGGTTCGATAGACATTGGAACAACTTCAAAGAATAAGAATCCGGTTAATCCCGAAGCTGAAGGAGTGTTGTGTAAAAGCACAACACTGACTGACACAAGTCTTCAAGATACGTCTACTGACGTGTTGAAGGAAATAGAAGATTCAAGTTTGCAGTTTGAGTTAAAAGAAGAGGCTGGTTTGGATGATAAACAAGAATTAGACGAAAAACAGAAGACTGGCGAAGGTTCTGATCATGTGAAGAGGAAGCGCAAGGTTCCGAAGCGTTTTATTACTGAGGATTCAGAGACCTCCTCTTATAATAAACCAAGACCAAAATGTAGGAGAATGCCTTTTGTGAAGCCGATAGTGTTTTATCCTTGTTTTGTGGTTCTTAATCATCTGAAAAGTGGCAGCAGTAATGCAAATGACAGTAAGGAAAGCAGACGGGAAGGTGACATGTGTTCCAAACGTTGTCGAGAGAAGTTCCTCTTGAGGAAGTGTAGAGAAAGTTGTATTCAGACTTGTCCTTTCTACGAGGATGAGAAGAAGAAATTGATGATAGATCACAAGTACTGTAAACAGGCCAGACGAAGCAGCTTTGGAAGAATTCCTCGCCCTCAATTCGTCCAGACTGACCATACTCACAGCCTTGGAGCAAACATTTCCTCGTCAAGAGATCAGTCACTAAGTGACATGCCCTCAGTGACTGGTGCTATCATTCGTCTGCCAAATCCTATTGATTCTTTATCTTCAGCCAAGCAATCTAAGCAACCCAGCGTCGTGTCACTGGTAAACAAAGATTTGAATACAAGTCAGTCCTTAACTCAGCCAATTGAAGCATCCTTACTGTCCCCATCATCAGAGACAGAATCAGCGTTGTCAGAGAGTTACATCTCAAGCGAGTTAGATGAAAGCATAGACAGGTGTGCCAATGTTTCAGAGAGTACCGTATCAAATAAGGTTCAGCATAAACCCCAGAACGTGTTATCAGAAAGTAACATCTCAAGTGAGGTCGAGGAAACCATTCAAAGCACAGATATGTGTTCAGACAGGATGTCAGAGAGTAATAATCCACTTGATGCGGAGGAGAATGCTGGTAGGTCTGCAGATTGGTGCGAAACAGAGATGCCTACTGAAGGTTCCTCGCTGAACCAAACTGAACTTGAGGAACCGTTCATCAAGGATATGAATACGGATTCTGATTCTGAGATCGAATTTAACTTTGCAAGATGTTCGCCTGTGGCTCCCCGCTCACAGTCTCCTCATCAAGTGAGAACACCGGAATTAGAAGAAGAGGATCTTGGGATACATGATGATTCAGAGGAGAGGCTCAATACTCTCGATACCAATGTGCCGGAAGTTGACAGTTACACGGAAGTTGAGCGCCTGCTAGAGGAAGCGGAAGTAGGTGAAGATGCTGTAACAGGGGAGTCGGACATTGAGGACAGATGCGACTGGGGGCTTGACCTTGAGGTTGACCCCGACTCTGACACTGAAACTAAAGTAAACCAATCAGAACATAAGACAGACGTGATTCAAGGTATATCACCTGACCTCACTATACCGGACGATTCACACTGTCCTGAAGACTTTACCTCAGTGCCTGACCAATCTTCGGATAGTCCGGAGCGGAAGTCGGGTCCAGCCGTGGGCAGCCCGGTACTAAACGAACGAGTGCAGCGTCTGAAGGCAATGCTGGATCAACAGAAACAGCAGCTCGACTCGCTCCGGACAAAGAGAAGAAGAACTAAGTAGTACGGGTTTAACTAACTGTTGAGTTAACCAAATGTTGAGTTAATTCATAAGGGATATTGATGTCAACAAGCACGAAATACTTTAAAAGAGGCAATTAAGATATTGACAAATGGAGATTCAATAATCGATACTAGTTTTCTTTATTACATTGAAATAACGGGTTTAGTACCTTTGCGAAATTACAATCACTGCAATAACGAAGTTCGCTATCCCCAGAACTTTGTCTTTCTTTAACAGCTGAGGAATTCGTATTTTAAGTACAATCCAGAAAACGCATATGTTGCAATCATTGAGCCTTAAATGAACTTGTTTATTAGGATAGAGTATAACAGTTAACTAAAGAGTGAACGCTAAACCTTCTTTAATATTTTTTGCTTTTTGAGTGAACCGACTATATGTTTTTTGTCGGGAATTAAACGATAAAACTATGAAAATGAAATCTTTGTTTCTCAAATGATCAAGGTCATCCTGTCTCGGGGTACGAACGTTTCGCTAACTTCACTAATCTGTACCCTAAGCTCAGAAGCTAGATTCGCTCGCGCTGCCTGACTTGGGATATAGCCAATCAAATTATTTTCTCGCCACCTTCTCGATAAAATGTAAATGAGAAAATGATTTGATTGGCTATATCCAATATAGCTTCTGAGCCCAGGGTACAGATTGGTGGAGTTAGCGTAACGTTCGTACCCTGAGACAGAATGGATCACGGTTAAAGTTGATTTTCCGTTTTCGGTTTATGTGTACACTAGCGCATTATGGTCAGTTTTTACTAAACTGTTACACAAAGCCCCTACTTGCCTTTCGTTGTAAGCCCCAGTAATTTGATGCCGAGTTGCATTAAAAGTGTTATATTGTGATACTGGAACCACATTGGAATTTTTAGTGCAAACAGTTCGAATTCCTGGAAACAAAGTTGTATGTTCGGTTTACGGGGAGGAAAAACCTTTTTATTTAATTGTTTTCCCTCATATGTTTTAGTATTGATTTTCTGATTGACGTTTGTTAATAAAATGACAGGCTTGTCTTCATTTGCTTTTCGTTCAGCATCGAGATGACAGGATTCATCCCAGAAGCAGTGCTTTAAAGGGGCAGTAGCACGTTTTTAGGGGGAATATAAGGTGATGTCAGGAAAATGAAAAAAAATGGTTCCAATCTTTAGACAATGTATAAAAACTAAATGGAGTAGTAATAAATCAAATATACAATGTAAAGTTAAGCCATGCGATTCCTTTTCTTACACAAAATGAATTAAAGGTGTTCACACAAAAATGGCTGCCAATGGATTTTATGTGAATCCTCATACTATGTTCACTGACTAAAGTTCCATAAACAGATTCAAAACCAGCTATTAAATCCTACATTAAACAGCGTTGGAGGTCCCAATGGGACCAGCAACAACATAACAAACTTCGTACCATTCAACCTCATTAAGGTTATAAATCTCTTTTCTCTTTTACCCGGCAGGAAGCTTGTGTCCTTCGACGATGTCGTATTGGACATACTCATTTAACTCATTCTTATCTTTTAAAGGGGGAAGATCCCCCTATGTGTATACCCTGTCAATGTCCCCTCACTGTAAAACACATATTGTGTGAGTGTTGGGACACAGCCCAAATCAGGGAAACATTTTACCCCAATATTTCCATTTCACAACTTTGTTATCACTTAGCCACTTGTGAACACCGTATTTTAGATTTTCTTAAGGAAATCGAGCTTTTGAATAAGTTATAAATTTTAATACTATATATAAGTTTTTAACATCTTTGTGATATTTTTGCTGATGTTTTTCAGCCTTCGCGCTTTTTCATTATTATACCCCCGCCTTACAGCGTAAGCGGGGGTATATAGCGTTCATTCTTTCCGTCCGTCCGTCTGTCCGTCTGTCCGTCCGTCCCAAAACTTTGTGCGGAGCAGATCTCCAAAACTATGCATGCTAGCCTCATCAAACTTCATACACATGTCAACCATGATCCCTAGTTGTGTCTTTTGAGGGTTAGAACTATTTCTGAATTTACATTTTTGCGGTTTCCATGGAAACGTGACTAAAAAGTGACTCTTTGAGAAAGTCGTTTTGTGCGGAGCATATCTCCAAAACTGTGCATGCTAGCTTCATCAAACTTCATACAGATGTCAACCATGATCCCTAGTTGTGCCTTTTGAGGGTTTAGAACTATTTCTGAATTTTCATTTTTTCGGTTTCCATGGAAACGTGACTAAAAAGTGACTCTTTGAGGAAGTCGTTTTGTGCGGAGCATATCTCCAAAACTATGCATGCTAGCTTCATCACACTTCATACAGATGTCAACCATGATCCCTAGTTGTGCCTTTTGAGGGTTAGAACTATTTCTGTATTTTCATTTTTGCGGTTTCCATGGAAACATGACTGAAAAAGTGACTCTTTGAGGGAGTCGTTTTGTGCGGAGCAGATCTCCCAAACTATTCATGCTAGCTTCACCAAACTTTATACACTTATCAATCATGATCCCTAGTTGTGCCTTTTAAGGGTTAGACCAACAAATTATTTTTATTTTTTTGCGGTTTCCATGGAAACATGACTAAAACAGTGACTCTTCGACCAAGTCTTTTGCCTGGAGCATATCTCCCAAACTATTCATGCTAGCTTCACCAAACTTCATACACTTATCAACCATGATCACTAGATGTGCCATTTGAGGATTAGACCATCACATTTTTTTAATTTTTGGAAACATGACTAAAACAGTGATTCTATGATAAATTACTTGGTCCTGAACATATTTCATGAAATATACATCTCAGCTTTACCAAATTTGCTACCTATGTCAATCGTGATTGCTGGATATGCCTTGTGAGAGTTAAACGATATATATGGATTTTCTTCTCTGTGGTTTCTTTGGAAAACATAACTTACAAAGTGACTCAAAAAAAGTAATTTTGTCCTCAGTGCATCTCGTAGAATATTCATGATAACTACCTCAAATTTGAAACAAAGATCAACCATTATCTCTAGATGTACCCTTTTAATTGTAAAACCTATTAATGAATTAGGTATTTGGGTTTCAGTTGAAAGAAGACTTACACAATGACTTACTGTATACTCAACTATCATACTTTAACCAATATTAATCAGTTTTACTATTTGAAATTCTTTGAACAAAGTGGGGAGCGGGGGTATGTGAGCTTTGCTCGCTTCTTCACTTGTCTGCTTTTGCAATCATTTTCATATTTAGGCAATTTCATTAATTTTCTCGCCGCTAATGGCTGCAATATTTCCCAAGCGGCGCTAAACAATAACTCACTCACTCACTCATTGCTAGACTCCGTATAGGAAACGGATAATATTGAGGCTGGGTTTACTTAGACTTAACCTAGGGTTTCTTCATTCCAAGTCGTTGATGATAATGTATGTCGAGTTGAGGTATAGTAGTTAATTATAAGATACGATAAACGCCAGATATGCAGACATGTTTTATCCAGGCACCAGTGAATAGAAGGAAAGCCACATCGTTCCACGCCTTGTTAAAGATGGACTGAAATGCTATATGGCAACTTTCAGGATTCGTGAAATAGTGATTACAATTTGACATTGACTCAACTTTAAATTACTGAAATCGACCTAGAAACGGCATAATTACGACTGTATACATAACACTGCCTAATTAGGCCGGCGAACAGAATAAAACGCACTGAAGCGTGACTGCCTCGTGACGTGTTAGTAGGCGATGTGATACCCCGTTGTGTGCCCTCGTTATGTAAAACAACACAAGCAAACAGTACAGCTCAATGTTTAACCGTTGATTAAACACCCTAAACAACATCCCAACATCTCAAACCTTCATTAAATCGGTAGTTTATTTAATCAACTGGCATTTTGTATTGATGAAAATGTAAGACCCTCATTAAAAACGAAGTTGTGCGCATAATGCTACAGCATGTAGCTGGTCTCGATTTGCGCATTGTTGTCATAAGACTGCACGTGAGAACCCGGATGTATTTTCGTCATAAACAATTGCTCACGTGTGAACCGTTTTATCTTCGTACACAGTTGTTTGTTGTTATTGAATATATCTTTAGTAGCACAACAGAAAGGATGTTATTATACAATACTATTTTTTATACATTTAAACCAATTTTTTTTAAATGCCTTTGACTTCATTTTGTAACAGGATAAAACAAATATGCGTTTTTCTTAGTTATTTCATTTAGTGACGGATAAGTTACATTTCTCAATGAAAGGCATGTATTGGATGATGACTGATGTCTTGTTTAAAACATTATTTTAATAGGGCATTTCACTGACAATCTTAATGTTTTCACTCTTGTACATAGGAGAGATATTGTTCACAACAATACCCGATACATGGCCCAACAGAATGAAGATTTATTAAATGAACCTTATTCAAAATAATTATCAGATAGAGCAAAAAAGTATTTCTAATTTCAACAGGTTATAATTTACCAATCGGAGAAAAAAGGAATACAATTGCTATTTGATGTTACCTAATAAGCTGATGTCATAAAATAGCCAGGTGTTGATGATTGTGCATTATATAACCTACCTTCTATAGTCATCATTTGATAGCTTTTAATTAGGAAACAGACAGGAAATACGATAGACAATAAAGTAATTGTGTAATAGGTGAGTATCTGATCTAAAGAAAGTAAATAACACCTGCAGACCAATGTCATTGTTTATTCAACCTTTTTACACAACGTTCAAATCTAAATGTGAGCATTGTAAATTCGGATTATTACCATAAATCAGCCAAAAACTTTGTGCTATGTTTTATATTTTACTAATCTCTTTTTTCTCTGCATGCCAAACTGTTCATTCAGTGAAAATGCGAGCTCGAAACAGAAAATCGGTGTAGTGATCGGAACACGTGAGTTCGATGTAGATTGTCACATTGCTCTGTTTGACCTTACACAGCGGGTCAATTTGGCGTGAAACGATCAATGTGATGGGAATTTGTCTACGGAAACTTCATCAGGAGATATTCTAGGACAGTTGACAGCAACACAATGATATGACATACTGTTAATCGCTTAGAAAACGCAGAACTACGGATTTCGCCTACCATTTTCCATATAAGCAGACGAACGCTTCGCCTACTGCCACGTCACTTCCGGTATCCCCTGCCCGTGACCTCTCAGCCTTGTTTTGGTTTGTCGCTGGACGGCGACGAGCAGACGCCTTGTTACGCAATGTTTACTTAGCTGTAGCTTAATTGAGAAACTGTGTATCGTTGCTGTTTTGGCCTAATATTTATGTTATATAGTTATTTGACCAATATCTTATGAAAAATATATTTAAAAAAGGTTATACAGCGGCTCTTTAAGATAAAAATGGAGGCTGTTTCTGAGGCGGATCAAAGCTTGGGTCACACGGTGCTTAGGAGGTGCAGGGTAATCTATCGGCAATGTATACACTCTTACAGTAGTTTAGCTACACTATTGATACAGCAAAACATACTTTGTGTAATCAAAGTTTGGGTTCCCTCTGCAATATATTTAAACCAAATTTCCTTGCTGACATTGTTTCAGATAATGTTTTTACCAATTGGGTATTTTCTCTCAGTTTTTTGGTAAATAAGCATTTTCTCTCAGTATTTTGGTAATTGGGTATTTTCTCTCAGTTTTTTGGTAATTATTTTTTTCTCTCAGTATTTTGGTTATTGGATATTTTCTCTCAGTTTTTTGGTAATTGGGTATTTTCTCTCAGTATTTTGGTAATATTGAACATCTGACTTCTGACAATTGGGTATTTCTTTGAGAAACGATATTGACAAGATTTAACATGAATTAGTATTTCTCTGAACAATGTAATGATACAAATGAAAATGTTAACCGCAATGAATATTTTTCTTATATGATAGTATATGATTTTTGAACGAATAAAATAATGTTTGTATCGATTTAGCTTAAATGTCGTCATTGCAGAAAATACTTATATAAGCCCTCTTCTTTTACTTTGTATTCTCTAATGTCAGCATACATAAAACAATTGAACTGTCTAATGTGATTAACTGAATTTTTTTGCGTGTGTAACAGCATGTAGAGGACATTTCACTTGAAAATATTCACAGTTGGCTAACTATAAATAATAAATAGGTTTGTTTTTTATAATGAAGTTTAATGAACATCGAACTCGTTAATATTCCTTACCTAGTAACGACGATGCCTAACACTGATGTAGATTTCCATTCAGTACAATTGTATGTTCGAGTACACAAAACGCTGCGTAAATTACGCAAACTGTTTTTATTAATTGGTTTCCAAGAAAACGGCTGCGTATCTGAACTCCCAGTTTTTTTGCTGATTACTTTCAATGATTTTATTGATTAAAATACGCAGATGCGCTGCTTATCAGGGGCACCGATTGCTGTATACTTGGTATACACATTTAGTCAATAACTTAATCGTGCTTTGGACCTCAAAACAACAAACAATTTGAATGAAACACCACATCAGTGCGAGCATGCCTCTGTTCTATTACGCCAAGATCTTGGGGTTCCGGCAGATTGCCGTAGCGGCAAAGAGTTGTAACTTAAGATATCTCCCTTTTTTGCAGCCAATGAAAACACCTTTTTTATATCCATGACTTGGGGAATTCTCAACGGTCGTATAGTGACATGGGGAAAGTATCATGCCTTTATGTTTATTTTTCATTAACAGTGTGAGAGGGGAAATATTTGAAAATCAGATATGGATATTAGGGTTTTTCATCCGATATTAAGGTGTTTTATAATTGTGTAAATTATTTTTTGTTTTATGATAGATTTTATTTTACTAATTAACCAAATAAAGACTAATGAGAACGTAAAAAGCGATGTTTTGTTAAAGGAAGAGTTATCTCCCCTAGATGTTAAATTTTAACGATAGCTTTGCCGAACCGGAAATGGCCCAGGTTTTGCGAATGACCACTTTTGAAACGGCGTCCTGCACAACTAACTTCGATTGCCTCCAATCAGATTTCTACCTTTCTATCCCATGTATTAGCCGTAATAGAACAGAGGCTAACTCGGGTATGACTGAGTTGCCTCTATGGGGAGAGAATGATATTTTGAAAAAATATTTTGACTTTACATGCCACCTAAATCTGAATGATCTGATCTTACCTAAGGTACACATTACCAACCTGACGTCTTCGAGATATTGTTAGTGTCATATCTCGGTATCTTTCAAGGACGAGTGATAAACATTAAATTTTCTGCAGTGACTGCAAAGTTTATTTCGTACACTTGCTGCAATAATACTTAATTGTGCCTTCAGAGATATGAGTTCCAGTCTTACAATCTATTTGGACTTCAATGTTCTTTTGGACTTTATATCAAGCCTTGTGTCATAGTGACCGGTGCATGAATTCCAGTTACAGTTAATGCTTATCAGTAAGTATTTGCTGGAACAGCTAAACGCAGAAGATTCCGTAGTTTTGAAGTGTTACTCTATAAAATGGATTGTTTAAGCCGGACACGGAACCACTCCTCAAACGGTGAGTTTCATAGTTCTTGATGGTCTGTCATTATCACACACGATCTTGATCTCTTCTAGCGGGTGCATTGTTTCATGTATCTACGTGCCTGTGTTCACACAGGAAGTTATCTTATCTTATTCAATGAGAGTCATCGTACTATACTCTTCTAGAAAAATAGCATCATGTGAAATTTGCAACACAAGCCCCTTGTTCATTTTGCATGTTTTAAGGGTGGATGTGTTTATCCAATGTGGTCAGTTATCTGAATATGGGTTATTTATCAAATCTCTGTCTACATTATCACTTTAACTATAAGAAATTTAGCTCGTGTAGATAATTCTTTTAACAAAAATCGTCAATGTTGACGTTTTCAAGTGTATGAAATTACGACTACATGTGCAATAGTCCTGAATTTTCACCCAAATTAAGTATGATTTCAGAGCCAAAACTACGTAATAAACATTGGGTTTCAGATCAAAAACAACATTTGACATAGTGTTACTAACTTGACATTCACACATACAGCAATGATTTTCATGTAAAATAAGGAAGTCACTTGTCTTTGCATCCTGCTACACCATAACAGGATATAAGGGAGAAGGTTGTAGCATAACGCGGAGACATATACGCTGATGTAGCAGGATGTGGTCTTTAAAGATTCGACTCTTTTTGAAATAGTTATTATTGATGAAAAGGCTGTAATTATACGATTTTTGGAATCTGTTGAGTTCAATCCGTTTAGTAAACACTTCTTATTGATTTTGAGGGGTCATGACAGTGCCGCTGAAAAAAAAATTTCTTTAGCCCATTTTCAGCGAGTTTGTGGGTTTTTTTTTTGAGAATCTACGACTTTGAAGGTTAATTGTGATCTAATTTGTGACTTTTGACTAAAAGGCCTATACTAAAGTTTGGCTTGAAAGAATGGAATTATCAATATCCCAACTACAAATTACAACTTTCATATTTCAGGATATTGAAACTTGTTTCTTGACATAAAATACCACAATTTTATGAATGGGAATATCCAAAAGATTCGAAACGTTATCTGCGTGAATATTTTCTCCTTCATTGTTAAATTATGGGTTTATCATAACATACGATTCTTTCTACTATCACATTGTCTTCTTTGTTATCAGACAACATTTGCTGCTGAAAAAACGTGGGGGTGCTTAACAGTTTTCTTTATGTATATAACCATCATGTTTATAAGTTTCCCTCTCCAGCGATAGGTAATTGATAGTATTATGTTTGCCTTAGTTCGATTTGATGTTCATTATACGAGAACAATGAAGTGGCTACTTACCATCCAGGGCTCATATTGACCACATGCTCATCATGGTTACAACGCGGATCAATGTGACAATGATAAATAGAATTGTAGGTCATCGGCCGTCAACTCGGGCAGGTCGAGCGTCATTGACCTCATGAAACTCCTTTGCAAAAAGAAACAAAATGTAGGTTCACCTTTTCATTTATTTTTAATATACTCTCAGTTTTTTTTGTTACAATTACTCTATATGACCAGGGAAAAGCGCGCCTACGGGGTGATTTTCTATTCCTCTTTACTATCGACAAATGGCGTAATTTGTCCTAATCAATCTGTGAAAGCAACCACTAAGAGGCGTCATGACCAATGCTTACTTACATCGTCAACTTGAGCTGGAAAATTATATTTGCAAATTGTCGATAAAACGGGATTTTGCTATGAGGAAAGGTTGAATTTGAATTCAAATATATCATAGAAACACAAAACGCAACAATGTACCGTAGTGCAACAATTACATCATTTACAATGACCCTTCCAGGGGTAAGGGGGAGGGGGAAACACAGTGGTAAACTAGGGTATACCTGCACAAACCATCTGACAACCAAAAAGTAAAAATAGAGCCATTGGCTCTGTAGCTCATCAGCTTTCATATCAATTTTTCTTCAGGGCGTGGCAAATGTTGTTCCCTTCTTTGTAGGGACCACAGGGTCACCAAACGTCCGATTTAGAATCCTCTTAACCCACCTAAGGAGTCTGTATACAAGGTTTCTAGTCAAGGTATCCGTACACAAAATTTCAGCTTTCTACACTGCAAAAATGGCGTTTTGACTTTAAACATGTTCCATACGTGTTTTACTCAAAACATGTTTTGAAATGTGTTTATATGCCAAACACATGAATTTGTATGTGTTGTAACTCAAAACATGTTTCGATTTTAAACATGTTGCGTTATGATAACTAAAGGGCTTTTTAACTCTAAACATGTTGTAACTCGCAACATGTTTTGAAATGTGTTTATATGCTAAACACATGAATTTGTATGTGTTGTAACTCAAAACATGTTTCGATTTTAAAGATATTGCGTAATAACACATGATTCCGACCTCATTTTAGTAGAGTCGTGCCAACATATACATTGTATGTTGAACATATACATGTTGCTGTCACGGTTAGTTCTAGTAGATTGTACTTTTGTACTATTGTCATTGTCCTTTTAAAACTGATTTTATGTTATCTATTTCAGAATTACTTTTTGTAATGTTTTAAGAAGATATTCCATTTCATTGGCAAGCAAAGATTTCTCTGTATAGAGTTTAAGAGTATTGACAAAATCTTTTGAATGGGGAAACATCTTAACAAAAGACAAAGTTCTTATCCATGAAACACCTGCTGTCGAGAAATATACTTACAAAATGGGGTTGGGGGAGTGACAATGTGCACGCTAATTAAGCTTAATGAGCTCATTATATCATTTTGATTCATGGCAAAAAAAAAGTTTAAACTCTTTTTTATTTCAATATTCTTAAAAAAATATGAACAAAGTTATGACAATGTTGTTTCAAATAGCTACGCTAACGCTTATATATAAGTTGCATAGTATTGCATCTCAGGATATACATTGCAAAAAAAAGAATAAACGTGTTCTATTTGTGTTTTAAAACTCAAAAGATGTTTTCAAATGTGTTTATATGTGAACGGGATTACTTTGTACGTGTGGCAACCCAATTTAAACACATTCAATCGTGCAATTAGAGTTACTTGCCCTTGCCTGAAAGCGCGCGAAAGTTCCTTTGTTCTCTTTGCTTCATCGACTTGATATAAACACGCCATGTTCTCCTGAATTTGAGCCTTCAAAGTCGGTTAGAAGATTATTTACGTCAATATACTAGTGTATAACATCGGAAACAGAAGTCAAGACCCATTTACCAACATATTTGAAGGTAAGAACCTGTTGAATCTGACATATTTTAGCAAGTGAACAACTGGGATAGTAAATTACACGTTTACATAACTACTATGTTATTCCATCTGGTAACATTTTCATCTCACTGTTTTCATCAACAAATAGTATTGACCTTTAATAATCTTGCAAAATATATTTGTCTAGCTCAAAAGAAACTTGCATCATGCATCAAAATTATTGTTATATTCTTCGTCTGTACATGCTATTTTATGGAACTTCGGGCAGTTCAGTGTGTCATCAATTTACATTTATAATGAGCCAGTGGCCCCGTTTACAGAAATTAAATCTCTCTCATAACATGAATCTCGATTTGTACATGTTATCGTTGCTTATCGTTGACAAATAAAACGCGAGAATACTTCGTTACTTGAAGCTTAAAGGTGTCTGTAATAGTTATTTGAATCACTTGTTAATTAGCATAACAAATATAAGCTTGTTTAATTCTTAGGATATTTATTTGCTTTTGTATAGGACGATCAAGTCATGTGATACCATTGAGGCTATTCGCTCGGAAACTGCTCAAAGAAACAGAGGTCAAATATGTTCTCAGAAAAGGTAAGAGAATTTGCCCAATTT
Source organism: Steromphala cineraria (assembly GCA_916613615.1). Taxonomy (NCBI): domain Eukaryota; kingdom Metazoa; phylum Mollusca; class Gastropoda; order Trochida; family Trochidae; genus Steromphala; species Steromphala cineraria. Next base: position 54,490,375 of record OU744725.1, on the reverse strand, counting down.
TTTTGTCTATTAGTGTATATGATAGCATGTATGTCATGATGCATAACAACTGTTTTTATTTTTAGGCTGCAAGCAATATCTTAAATCTCTTTTTCATTACCAGCTATTAGAGTCAGTTCTGAAATTAGCTCGTTAAGCAGTCGTGTGTGGGCGGATGACCTGCCCCGTGAGCTTTGACCTTGTTGCGTCATTGAGGCTAAGTAAACAGTTTTACACACATGGCTATCACTATGTAACAGGTCAAGCTGAACTACTGATTTTGGCCAGTGAAAGGCCCTCATCCATGACCGTGGAAGCACAAGGATCCCTTAATACAGTCTAGCTCCCCGATTAGCAAGTCTAGAGTTTATCAATAACATTACTAAAATATGAAGAACAAAAAAGCGTTCAATTATTTAAAGAAATATTTTATACAAATAATACGTCTATATGGGTGGTTTCGTTTACATCCGTGCGATTAACAGAACCGTTATATTAGAACGTTCAACGTAGAAACTTTAACGCTGTAGTATATTACTAGTTGCTATGGAAATTTGACGTGTGAATTAGCTTCCGAATTCGTATGACTTAAATATTTTCACTTCAAACAAGTATTTATCACCTGCCGTTTGGGATGAATATTGTAAATGTTTTGAGTTTATATAATGAATCGAGCTTTACTTTTGAAATCTTCATGTTCATATCAAAGCAAAACAATATAGGATGAATATCATGAAATTGCTCTTTAGTCACATCTTTTATTGACAGAGATACGTAGTTAACTACCCATATCTAATATCACTTAAGTCAGTGCCTAATAAATCGTAAAATATATTAAAAAGTAAGAAAAAGATTTCTAAATATTTCCATTAATATTGCAAACTCATGTAGAGACAGTTCAGTAAGTAACAAACGCTGTGTTATTCAAGCAGGTACATTTTGAGCGGTATAGATATATCATATTATTCTTCACTTTTCACATGTACTTAAATGCATTAACATGATAGTTCCGCAGGTCTTTGTCCTATTAACAGACACGTGTTCCAATAAGCTAAATCTTCATGATCTTAGCGACGTAACAGTGCACATGTGTACCGATGTAATCTAGTTGTGGGATTTTTACTTTGTATGCTCATAGAATGCAACCGACTTTTTTATATTTCAATGAACAAAACGCTTTTAAGTATATCGGAAATATTAATCATGTTTTATCACTAAAATTTATGAAAGAATCACAACCGTTGTTAGAGTTGTGTTGCATCAAGGGTGTTCAATGCCATGAACGTCCTTGGTTGCATTAATATCAAACTGATATATTCTTTCATTAAATAAAAAGGGATATTTATTCGGATTTTGAGTTGGCACTTGGTCGACGTCTTATTTCATTCTTAGATAAAGACACAAATAAAGGCTAACGGAAGTGGGGGAGTTCCAAATAAATGTAAATTTTGAGAGTCACCAGAGTTTTTAAAAGTTGTAATGTTGGAGCTCACCACCAATACGAAAATTTTGTATCCGCCCTTTACAAATTTTAGTAAAGAATTAATCTAAATTGCAAAAAAAACCAGTAATGCTTTAGCAACTAAGTTATACATCTGGGAACACTTTGGCTAGGGAAGGGAATTATTTCAAGCTTATATTACAACACAAACATAATTAAATACCTCCCACTGATGCCAATTACCACCATTTAAGCAGATACTCGTGGTCAGCCAAGCATGTCACAGAATTTCTCAGTTTTTTCAAACGTTGCAGGAACAATGGGTAATTGTGTTAAAGTAATTTTGATTATATTTCTGTAAAGAAGGGAATTCCGTCTCTTTATCGCAAACCTTGAATTTTGGAACACATAAGTAGAACTATTTTATTTTGCCTGTGAAAGATACCCTGTTTGGCAAGATCAGATCATGATATACATGTTTGTAAGGGCAGAAATGTATTTGGAAATGCAATTTGTAAAAACAACCAGGAACAAACACATATTTATTTAGATTAAAATGAAAAATATCCTCGTAAAGAGCATATATTTATCTTTATACTTTGAACCTTGAATTCTGGGTAGTTGTAGGGGTTTTTAGTGACATGAGTCTAAAGACCAACTAACAAACTTATTTCTCTGTCCGGAGAGATTCTCGCGCATGCGCAAAAGGGGGTGAATATAATAGCTGGTAATGTCACTAAGCTATCTTTTATATTAAACAATGATTGCTTATTTACTGAATATGAATGTATGTAGTAGACATAGTTAGGGACCTTCTCTTACTTGCATTAAAACGCTGTGTTTTTATAAGTAACTGAAGCATTTTGAATTTGTTTTTGATAGGGTCAGGACATCTCATCCATGAAAAAGAAGCTCCCAGAATGCTGATGATGAACAAAAGAGAAGTTGTTGGAAGCTGATGTGCTGTTCATAGCACACAGAAGTCACTGTTAACAATAGAGTGAAGAAGGTCACCCTGTCAAGAAGTTTTACCTTGATTTTATGGGATCTAAATTAGCCAAAACATTTGCATTTGCAGTTTTTGGGCTTCCATTAAAGATATAAATGATATCAGTACTTATTAATGAATGAATAGATGTTAGCTGACATAAATTATTCACTGTAACGTGTCCTTATTTTCTCAATGTGTGATAATTAAAATATTGTTTTTTTATTATGTTACGGAATGCCTTGTTTTTTTTAAAAAGCAATAAACATGTTTTACTTTTTAACTGTCTTCATCTTTTTCTTACGCGTTATTCAAGATATATATTCTGACATGTTAAAGGGGCAGTAGCATGTGTTTTGAAAATTCTATATTTTCACTGATAGCTGTACGTTAATGCAAAATGAACCATTTATTTTCATTTTCTGACATCACCCTAAAACGTACTACTGCCCCTTTTAAACATAATGATGAATGATGTATGACCACATACCACTGTATTTTGGTGGGCTGCTTTGTACATTTTTATATGAATTTGCGGGATATTTACTGAACAATATCATTGTTTACCTTATAGCATTTTAATGCATCAACAACGAGTGCTACAAGAGGCGTGTACAACCACAAAATGTCCCAACTCTAAACATATTTACATCAAAACACTTTCCAAAACACGTTTTAGATTAAAACACTTTCCACAACATGTTTTATATTGAAACACTTTCCACAACATGTTTTATATTGAAACACTTTCCACAACATGTTTTATATTGAAACACTTTCCACAACATGTTTTATATTGAAACACTTTCCGCAACATGTTCTTAACTAGAACATGTTTTGATATTAAACACTTTAATTTATGTGTTTAGGATTTAAACATGTTTAGATTATTTATGTGTTTGGCTTTGTGTTTAATATTAAAACACCATTTTTGCAGTGTAGGCCTTATTCTTCTGGAGAAGAAGTCGAAAATGCTCAAAGTTTACGGACGGACGCCGGACAAAGTCTGTGTCATAAGCCCATCGGACCTTTCAGGCCAGACGAGCTAAAAATCTAAACAAAGCCTCGATAGTACTTGTAAAAAGGTCTCCTCGCGTGTAATTGGCCGAATTTTACTTTTTACATTAATTCTCCTTAATTTATATTCTGTCGTTTAAAAACATATGAGGTAGGAGGTTATATCATAAGTTTTACTTTCGAAAGAAATCCTGACACGTTTCGGAGTTATACAATAGCATTTTACTTCTTTACAGAGATTGCCAGATTGCGGCCAATTTAAGGTTGAAAACAACATTTTAGTCTAAAAGGCATTTTCTTTATTAACAACGCCCTTGTTAACAGTTAATACCAACATTCAGACCGATATGCTTTGTTATATGTTGAATAGTTAACTGTCAACATGTATAAGCTTTCTCCTAATTGGCCACCGAACTTCTCAGGTTCTTTATGCCCTGCTTGTATCAGTTCACACTGATCATGATTGTGTGACAGGGCTTTATTCACTAATAACAATTGTGAGCTAACGATCTTGACTGAATTCCACATCTGTAACAGTTTCAGTCTTAGCTTGTTGTGGTATATTAGCCAAATTAGCGACGCCCACATCGATGTAAGTTTACACCACAATGAACTTTGGATTCTTCTCGACTAAAATGATAGGTTGTCTAGAATATGTCCAATTTTGTAAGGAAGGAATAGAAGACGAATTTCATTTCATTTCTGTATGTCCATATTATAATGAAAGAAAAATATATCTGCCAAATATTGGAAATGGAAACATGTACATACATTTAAACAAAAACTTACTCCCAACCATAATTTCATGTTGAAAATTAAGCCACTATATTTATTATGCCTATGAAAAACGATGTAAAAGGTTAAATGAAATTTCTTGTGATTAATTATTATTTTCATGTTATCTACTCCTCTTAAGTTGTGGATTTTTATAACGTATTAATTTTGTATATGAAATATGTGTTTACATGTACCTGTATTTAGGCCCAGGGGCCTATATACTTGAAGATAGTTGATGATGATTGACATCTTTTGACATTGAAACTATAATGCATTGAATGCAGTGAAAATATGATATGTGGATAATGTAAGAATTTAATGAGATTTAAGGTTTAATTAACACATATTTGTTATTTACAATATACATATGTAAACTGTAGAGAAGGTTCACCAGAACTTCTTTATCGTTTCCAAAACCTCAAATTCTGAATTCTTTAGACTTTCAGCTTCCTACTTATTTAATTGAAATTGAACAAATGGCTTATAGGCATCCTAAGGGTGTGCATCTCATATTTTGATTTTCAACATTTGAATTTTTTTCACATTTCTGACATGTCGAACTTAGGTGAATTTTGGGGCAAGTGAAAGCTCATATTGCTCAAAAAGTACTGGATAGACTGCACTGATCTTTCAAACATGCTTTATAGGTATCCTAAAGGTGTGCATCTTACATTTAGTTTTGGGAATTGATACTTTTCTACATTTTAATGGATGTTTGAACTTAAATGAAGCTGAAAGTGTGAATCTCTTATTTTGTTTTAAATTCTATGGTTGAAAACATCGAGGGCTTTTTTATTAGCGGGGGCATCTGTGTCCCATGGACACAAATTTTCTAGTTTTAAAATTAACTTCCTCCATGTTAATATCTTGCAAATAAAGGTTTACAACGGTGACAATATTCTAAACTCGTTCACGCAATCTTGGATCTGGCTTCTTTCGCCGTGAACAGCCTACTTATCTGACATGATTTGAATTGACTTATTGCATCAGTAAATGTTAAGTTTATCGCCATCTCTCTCATTATATAATGACACACTGCCTTAAACTGGAGAAAATATGTCATAAAGGGATCCTTCGCAAGTGGTTGGAGTCACACATTTAAAACGTTGTCAACGGTGTGGTCATTTTTGCGAGAAAGACTGAAAATATAAGTCACACGGCTGATAGGTTTAGGATAGTGACAAAGGTAAAGGTAAAAAGGAGCGATGATGAGAGAAAACCTAATTTAAACGTATTCAAAGCAGACAAGACAATTGGAGTTCACAGTGGTTGGGATATTGGGAAGACGAAGGTCTATGTGTGACGTCATGTATTCTTGCGCTGTTCAATGTTGATGTGTTTCTTACTTGTATTACTTGTATCATAGATATGTTCTGCTTCACTATGACATATATTTGATAAAACATAAGATTGCTCGATACTCGCTTCAAACCTTTACTTTCATATATGGGAAATGTCTTGAATTCATACCACCGTTATACGATAACTTGGTACACAAGGCGGATACAGGATTGTCGTTTGAAGGGATGCGCCCTTCATAACACAAGTACAGCTATTGAATGTATTAGTTTTGATAAAAGAATGTGAGTGTAAATGCCTTCTGAATTTAGCTCCCTGCGCTTCACTTGTTTATATACCTTATCATGAATGAGAAACAAAATTTCGTATAATCAGAACTATCTTGAACTTATAACCCCTCACCATCCCCCACCCTCTGGATCAGGCTATGTTTCGTATCAAGGCCATATAATATGTCATGAACATCACGAATTGTTACATTTTCGATATGACCACCTACTGCATTGCATTAAATGAAAACAAACATTCGGGGAATCCTCGAGTAGTTAGCTCTGCTTTGTACGTGTACGTGTACGGTTAAAGGGGCAGTAGCACGTTTTTAGGGGGAATATAAGGTGATGTCAGGAAAATGAAAATTAATGGTTCCAATTGACAAGGTATTTAAACTAAATGGAGCGGTAATTATTCAAATATATAACATAAAGTTTAGCCATGCGATTGCTTTTTCTTACACAAAATGAATGAAAGGTGTTCACACAAAATGGCCGCCAATGGATTTTATAAGAATCTTCATACTTTGTCCTCTGACAATTGGCTTGTGTAATGAGTGTCTTGACACTGTCAAAATATTACATTTAGCATTAACTTAGCATTAACAGTTATCAGTAAAAAAATTATAATATAAAATCATCAAAAAACGTGCTACTGCCCCTTTAAATCTGTACATGATATCTGGTTAATATGACTCTAACATATACGATGTACGCGCCTCTAAGTGCATGTTATCGGACACCTTGTGGTCAGTGAGACGGAATGTCTGTTGACCCTTGACTGACCCCAGCTGAGACTCGCACTGACGTGATCTGCAGAAACAAATCCGCACCGAGAACAGTGCATGTCACGTATGTTCATATCAAACAGGATCATGTATACAATAAATTGAGCTGCATGAAATAATATATCAACAATTAATACCATAACAAACAGCTTTAACACGGTTAGCGCGTCACTGCTTAAAGGGGCAGTAGCACGTTTTTTGAAAATTTTATATTTTTAATTTTTCGATGATATACGACGTTTATACTTAATGTATTATTTTGATAGTGTCAAAAATACCATTACACAAACCCGACCATCTATAGTCAGAGAACAAATAATAAAGTCCATTGGCTGCATTTTTTTTTGTGAACACCTTTTATTAATTTTTGTAGGAAAAATGAATATTTGATTTATTACTTCTTCATTTAGTTTAGATACATCGTCTTTCAATTGGAACCATTTGTTTTCATTTTCGAACACCAACCCCAATCCGCACAAACACTTTTTTGAAAATTGTCAAAAATGATAACAATTTATATTTAATTTCTTCAAATGAGGATTCCTTTCCTTTGAAAATCAATCACTGACCAGGGACATTTTTTGTTGAGAACTAGACTGTCATGTACAATCCCCCTCCGAAAAATGGCTGAATACTTACCTGATTTGTTTCTTTAATGAAAAGTAGCCGCATTACCTTGCAGTGAAGTTTTACATCTCATGTCAAAACCTCCTTTTCGAATTATCTTTTGTGCAGGGGTGTGTTTATGTTTAGATAAACATTAGATCTCAGAATTTTTTTTTCATTATTGACATTTTTAAACAATTCATGTATTATAAAACAATGGAGCCCAGAAGAAGCTTTAACTACTAAAGCTGAGCAATCTAGACTTGCTATACTTTTCTAGATTGGGTTGGTCATCAATTGAATATTTTGCGTTAGGGTCTGGATGACAGACTATTTAATGTTTAATATTTTAAGAACTGCAATTTGTGGGGGAAACTTGTTAAGTACCCGTCTGTCATCAAGACCAAAGAACAAACAAATAAAATAACTTTTTTCTGGTAGTTGTGTTTTGGAATGTAAAATGATACTCATTATCTCTCTCTAAGATCTGCTTTCAGATATAAATGTGACTTTAGTAATGTAAATGACTTAATAATTTCTTATTTCGAATAAAATATTTAAAATAAACAAATGTCAGTAATAAGTCTTTATTTAAAGGTACTAAACTGTGTGTTCTATGAATATTTGCATGCTGGATAATTCCTCTCATGTATCCTACGTCATAATATGGTTCATTTTGCATTTCTCTGGAATTTAAAGCAAATTTTATATGAACGCATAACTCTACAGTTCATTTCGATTAGTTTTAAATCAGATAAAAATTGGGAACTTTTTCATTTATATGAGGATATGTCCCAGAAGTATACAAACAAATTAATATAAAGGAGTTGTATTAAGTGTAATTGACTAGTAAATTATGCTTCGCGATATCAAAATAATATATCAAACAAAGTTGCTGATCCTTACTCGTAATATGATAACATCATTTTGAATTAACTCAGTCTGCGATTTTCATGGAAGATTAAAGCACAGCTGTGACAAATTGGACTGAACCCCGACAAGCTGCCACGTGCACGTTCTCAATATACACCCCCGCCCCTCCAACAAATACCCTCCCTTACTCTCGAGATCGTAGTCTAGTACAGAATTTCCAATTCTCAGAGGCTCCTTTCCTATATTTGATAAAATAATGGATTTTGGGAATTATTAATTTTCAGAGACCGGAATTAGTTCTGTAACTTTCTCGTAAAGGATGTCATTATATACACCCCCTCCCCTGGTTTTACACTCAGACTGTAGTTAATATTATTTTGACCTAACGAAACCCAGTCTAGATCTGCAGTGAACTATTAAATTCTCCGCGGCTCCTTTCTTATTTCTTATAAAATAATTGTTTTTGAAAATTATTATTTTTCAGAGACTATATATAAGTCTATCCCTCGCCACCCCGTCCTTTCAACAAACCCATGCTCCCTAACTCTCTGTAAAGGGTGCCAACACGTTGTGTATTGTCGATAACGGTACATATCAATGCAAAACAAGCGAGTCTTTGTAGTAAAGGCACACAAAGACCTTATGAATGAAGTCGTCATGCTCAATGAAAGAGGTAACTCAGGCTGTTTTAGCGGCCGCCCTTCAATATGACCAACTCCAAGCACACTCAATCAATAGTCGAACCGAACCCTCCGATCTCTGTTGCCGAACTGAGCGAGAGACGAATCAAACATGGCGGTCGCGACTGGGGGACAGCAGATGACACTGGCAGCACAGCTTGTACTCCTCGTTGTGTCGTGACGCAGCACATGTCCAGATGAGAGTGTCCACTAAACACTGACCAGTAGAGCTCACAGACCTCAGTGAACAGGAATGGGTAAGTATTCCTGCCTCTAGCCGACATAGGATACAACTCATGGATCCACCTAGCTCACTGAACATTGTTAGAATTTCTTCAAATATCGTTTTCCTGAAAGCACAGCGGCACTGGCTATGCAGCCGTTCTCATTCAGGCTCTTGTGTGATTCACGCTGCTTTCTGTGAAACTATACAAACATATTCTATCTCATGTGACTGCAGTAGCGAAGTTAACTTTCAGAGATTTATATTTTCATTCATCAACTCTCTTGTTAGTCTCACGCTTTGACTGTATTCACAATATGTATCTGCCTTTACCATAGAAAAATGTAATAACCTCTTGAAAAGCAAAATTGTATTGTTGTTGATGTTATATTTCCTTTCTATTTAGATGTATTAAAAAATATAGCCATTTATTGTATGAACAAGTTAATAAAATGTTTAGTTTGTAAATAGAATTGATTAAAGTCTATAACATTAGTAATTTCATCAGCCACAACTTTGCATGATTTTGTGATTCGTGAGCATTTTGGCCAAAACGACGGACGTGTTTATCAAACCTAACGGCAAAATCGTACAAAACAAAACATTGACAGCTTTTAATTCGTACTTGTTAACTGTCAGTATCACATCAACATTCATAACTTGTATGTCACACCTGTCACAGTTCTATCATCCTTTTTGATTGATTTAAAAAAAATATTTTGTTATATAAATTATAAAATTCATACATGTATAGCTTTGCCGATAATCATAAATTTATGTTTATCTGTTCTCCTGTCCGATAACATTATTCTGTGTACTTAGCAAGAATACTTATCTTAAGCTTCATGGTCTCATTGCAGTTTATCATATCTCGACGACACATCATCCTTTAGTGATGGATATCTCCTTATTTAATCCCATTTTGTTTCTTAAGAGAATAGGATTTATCCTTTCTGTTTATCGAGAGAGATGTTTGCTCTATGGGTTTGTTCTGAGAGAGATGCTGCAGTTTATCCTTTACTAGTTTACCTTATCACTTCTTACCCCTCAGATTATGCTTTTCGATCCTTTGCGTTTCTAGAAAGAACAGACTCCACCTATTCCTCTACTTTTCAGGTTTTATCTCATCTACTCCTTTCTACAAGTCCCTTTCTCTTTTGAAATGATATTTCAACCTTTCTCTTTCTCTTTAGAAATGATATTTCAACCTTTCTGTTTCTCTTGAGAAACGATTTTTCAACCTTTCTGTTTCTCTTTGGAAACGATTTTCAACCTTTCTGTTTCTCTTTAGAAATGATATTTCAACCGTACTGTTTCTCTTGAGAAACGATTTTTCAACCTTTCTGTTTCTCTTAAGAAGTGGTATTTCAACCTTTCTGTTTCTCTCTAGAAATGATATTTCAACCTTTCTGTTTCTCTTTAGAAATGTTATTTCAACCTTTCTATTTTCTTTAGAAGTGATATTTCAACCTTTCTGTTTCTCTTTAGAAGTGATATTTCAACCTTTCTGTTTCTCTTTGGAAATGATATTTCAACCTTTCTGTTTCTCTTTAGAAGTTGTATTTCAACTTTTTTGTTTCTCTTTAGAAATGATATTTCAACCTTTCTTTTTCTCTTTAGAAGTGATATTTAAACCTTTCTGTTTCTCTCTAGAAATGATATTTCAACCTTTCTGTTTCTCTTTGGAAATGATATTTCAACCTTTCTGTTTCTCTTTAGAAGTGGTATTTCAACCTTTCTGTTTCTCTTTGGAAATGATATTTCAACCTTTCTGTTTCTCTTTAGAAGTGATATTTCAACCTTTCTGTTTCTCTTTAGAAGTGGTATTTCAACCTTTCTGTTTAACTTTCTCTTTAGAAATGATATTTCAACCTTTCTGTTTCTCTTTAGAAGGGATATTTCAACCTTTCTATTTCTCTTTAGAAGTGATATTTCAACCTTTCTGTTTCTCTTTAGAAATGATATTTCAACCTTTCTGTTTCTCTTTGTAAATGATATTTCAACCTTTCTGTTTCTGTTATAAATGATATTCAACCTTTCTGTTTCTTTTTAGAAATGATATTTCTACCTTTCTGTATTTCGTTAGAAATGATATTTCAACCTTTCCTTTCGATTTTTATCACATTGATACCCCTTGTATTTCAACGTTTCTATTTCTCCACACAGAGGATACCTCATCCTTTTTGTTACGTTTACGAATTATACTTTATCAAATATGTTTTTTTTAAATCAACTATGTTTGTTCTGTTTATCTAAATTGATAATATTTTATCCTATCTGTTTCCCTTTACTTTTTACTAATGTACTTAACATATGCTGTTTGTCATTAATTTTTTTTTCTATACACTTGATACTTCCTCCTTTTTGTTTCTGTATACACATGATGCTATAACCTTTCTTCGAAATTCCTTATGCAGATGGTACTTGTCTTCTTCTAATAAAGCTTTGTTTCTGTTTCTATTTCCAATTGAAAGACAATGTATTAAAACTAAATGAAGCAGTAATAAATCAAATATATAATGTTAAGTTCAGCCATGCCAATCCTTTTCCTTACACAAAATGAATTAAAGGTGTTCACACAAAAATGACAGCTAGGGGAGACCAGGGCAAAGCGCGCCCCCTAACATAAAAGTGCGTCTAGTGGGCACCCCGACATGTACAGAATGCAACTTGCACACTATCTCTAATACTTATCAGATAGACTGTAACATGGCACATGCTTTTTTAATCTGCCATTTCGGAATAAGGATATTTTTACGTAAATATATTTTGACTAAGGGGGCGCGCTTTGCCCTGTAGTTTGGGGCAAAGTGCCCAATCCCCTGAGCGCTTTGCCCCATTCGAAAAACAACACAGAATGTAATAGATATTACACACATATAATCAGCCAATACAAATCAAAAGCTATCATCTTGATAATGCAAGGCAACCATCGAACCCATATGAAGGATAGAATTAACATTAAAGTTGACAATATATGCAAGAATGCGCAAACTATTCCTTAACATGTAATGGACCTACATGTTCAACATTCTCAATGACCAAATATCGTTACGGTTGGTACATGTACATTTCTTTCAACTACGAATGTGTTGATAATATAGGTTTTTGAATATCAAAACCAGTAAAATAATAGAATATAAGATGAATTGAATTGGTTATATGGACGAATTAAAGAATTCATACAACTATTATTTGTCGGACTTGGCAGAACAACATAAATTGCTTATCGTTTAGGGTTGAACATTAATATACAATGAATTATATATTCATGATTTAAAAACAACAGAAACATATGCTTTGGTAACTGTTTCTTGTCGTGATTCTTTAACAAAACAAAACCCTTTAAGTAAAATGGTATATTTCATTTTAATATAAAAAAAAGCAGAATGCTGATATGAAAATGATAGTTCACCTTTACATTATTTGCTAAAGAAATGCAAAATAATAACTTTAACAGCAATATGTTAACCAAAATGATATATTTTATAACACACGGAGCAAAGCGCTCCCCCCGGCACGTTTTGCCCCATCAAGGGTAGTATTTGTTATGAACATCACAGAAAGTCATTAGCAAGTAATTACAAATTTCATTATTCAATGAATTAATGATACCAATTCATGTTACATATGCGCGAGAGTTCAATGTTCCGTTTTGTATTTTTATTAAATATTTGAATTTGAGACATATCTGTTCGATATAGTAAAATCGCTTTTTTTCGAATATTTGAAATTCTGCGTCCACAACTCAGGCAAATGATTCCAGCGTTGGTCACAAAGCTTCATTACGGTTACTTTCATTCGTTGGTAATGACAAATTACTTCATTTGTCGATAGGTTTGGAGAAATTACGCGTGGTCACTTTGCCCCGGGGGCGCGCTTTGCCCTGGTCTCCCCTAATTGACTTTATGTGAAACTTCATAATTTGTTCTCTGACTATGGATTATTGGATTGTGTAATGAGATTTCTGACACTATCAAAATAATACATTTAGCATTAACCTACCATTACCAGTGCAAAAAATAAAAATATGAAATTTAAAAAAATGTGCTACTGTCCCTTTCAGCTCTTGTCGTATCTGAGCAAGCCTCTGTTCTTATTAGCCAAAATCCCTGGTAGATTTTCAGTTGATAAAGGAAGCTTTTATGTGATGTATTATTTTCGTAAAAATAATTAAATATGTTGCACGACCCTGTCAAGCAGATACACGAGATGTGATAGATGAGATCAATTTAGCAAGATATATTTACAATTCAATATCAATCGGAGAGTACAATATTGAAATTCAAGATGTAACGCGAGTCTGCCAACCAGCCCGTTCCAGTGTTAGAGAGTTGCGTGCTTGTCCTATATATGTGTGTAATTGTTTAGCATCCTGTGTGACCTGAACTAGAGTATGTAGTGTGGGGCCAGCCTCTGTGGTAGTCTAATCCATGGACTGGAGTTTATATGTTTTAAAGGGGCAGTAGCACGTTTTTTATATTTTTTATATTTCGAATTTTTCACTTATCATTATACGTTATTACTAAATGTATTAATTTGAGAGTGTCAAAAATCTCATTACAGAAACCATTAATCCATGATCAGAGAACAAAGTCCATTGGCTGCCATTTTTATGTGAACACCTTTAATTCATTTTGCGTGAGAAAAAGGAATCGCATGGCTTAACTTAACATTATATATTTGAGTTATAACTGCTTCATTTAGTTTGAATACATTGTCTTTCACTTGGAACCATTTATTTTATTTTCCTGACATCGCCTTATATTCCCCCTTCCACGTGCTACTGCCCCTTTAAAGCTTCTCTTTACCCCCTATAACCTCTTGAAAATCTTCATAGATAGGTCCTACTCCCTTTTCTCTGAGACTATTTTCCAAAATTTAATACAGAGGTATTTTAGAAGGGTTCGTTTTAAAAAGCGATGTTAATCATAGACATACTTTGTCTTATATTCATGCTTATTGTCAATCTCATACACATTACTAAACTGAGTCATATTCATAGTCATTGTTACATTCATAGTTATAATCAAAGTCATTTTCAACGTCATACTCATACTTTATATTCTTACTCATAGAGATAATATATAAGGGCATATTCACTGTGGTATTCGAAGTAATAGTCATGGTCATACTCATAGTTAGTCATATTCATACGCTTTCTCATTGTTTTATTCATTATCACATCATATTATGAACATTGCCATCGTAATTGCCATAGTTTTTGTCATGGTCTTGGTTTTGGTCTTGGTCATAATCAAAGTTACCTATGTTCCTTGCCACATCCATACTCCTTTTAATACTTACAATCATACTCATAATTATATTCATTATCATATTCACAATATCAACCATTCTCATACTTATGATCATAATTGTAGTAAATAGAGAATACTAAACGACGTCCCATTGATTACCAGTTTTATGAAACGAGTGAATGGGTTGGTATTTAACGAGCGAAAGCTAAAACTTATGCTTTACCTGTGTGGTTGTATCCGTTAGGATTCCAGTTAGGATCGCAAGGATGAGCAAACAACATTTGCAAAATCTTATATCAGTATCCAAACATTTATTTTCATACTCAATGTGGTACTGACCGTTATCAAACATTTCTTCACTTTATGTTGGTAAAAGGTTCTGTCAGCAAGTCTAGGGCACCTGTTGTCCACTCACCGGTCAGTCAGCAGGCAGAACAAAGCATTGAAAGTCGATTGCACTTAAGCCGCAGGTAGCTTGTGGTAATACTTATGCAAAGGCATTACATACGAACGTGATGATAAATGTTATGGACATTTAGGGTAAGTATACATATAGCTGCGTACCTTAAGTTTGTTCACTTGCTTGTTTATCTTAGTGCAGATATCATGTAATTTGGGTTTCGTTTTGACATCCATAAAATAACTCCTTAAAGCACTTGCAAAGGATAACCAATACTACATGTGTAAAATAATCATTCCGAAACTATTTTACGAGATCGTCTCGTCGCTGGTGCTGAATGTCGACATTTGGCATAGTTAAGAAGACAGATGGGGTCATTTTTATGAAATTCTGAGTATCTTAAATTTCAGTTTAGTAAGTAAACCTAGCCTCAATATTATCCGTTTCACTTCAGTATAGGAGTGAAACGGGTAATATTGAGGCTAGGTTTACTTAGACTGCTTAAATTTAGATTAAAATGATCCATATAAACTTTGTGGGAAGAAAATCAGTACAGTAACATTGCCTTAATGCAAAGGAACAAATATGACTTAGATCTAAACCTGTTGGTCACTTATGAACGATTTTGTAGAGAAAAATAAATTTGGTGTTTTCAAAATTTTGACCCCTTGTCACTTTAATGTTCAGCCAAATTTGTTGCGGTCATCTACATGACCTACGAATATGTTAACGCAAACTGAATCTTAACATCTGTAGTGAAAATTCAACATTATCTGTTTCGTTTTCGCATTGATATATAGGATGGCTAAAATTCATGTGATTCCAATCTACATGATATTTCCACTAGAAAACGCAGGTAAGTGAACAAACTTAAGGTACGCAGCTGTATATACTTATATTTATAATAAATATCTAATAAAATCATAAATATGAAAATATGGTTGTGATGAAAATCTGCATTAAAAGAAAAATAAGGTTTGTGTTTCTTGTCTGCATAACATACAACTTACAAATCATGTCTATCCTATTGGTGTCAACTTTTGTTTTTTTGTGGAATACAAACAAATACAAGAGTATCTGTTTTCTATCAAAATGATACTGACATTACATTGTATTTCGTTTCGGTTGTTAAAAAACATTATTTAACATAAACTACAAATCTTCTGAAAGTGTTTTATATTATCATTTTGGTACATATTTTTAAAATCCTGGGATCAGCACAAAATCTAGAATTTAAAAATGAAAGAAATGTCAAAACTGTCCTTTTTTGTGAAAATGACTTACGGTTTATAAGTTTGATCATACACCGTTCCTTACTCTATGGCATGTTAAAGGGACGTCAGAAGAAACGGATGTTGTCCGAACAATGCCGAAGGGCGTGGTCAGGAAATCGACATGGTTCTGAAAGTGTTTTATATTATCTTTTTGGTACATAACTATTTTTGAAATCGTGGGATCAGCACAAAATCTAGAATTAAAAATGAAAGAAATGTCCAAACTGTCAATTTTTGTGAAAAATGTCTTACGGTTTATAATTTGGATAATACACCGTTCCTGCCTCTGAGGCATGTTAAAGGGACGTCAGAAGTAACGGATGTTGTCCGAACAATGCTAAAGAGCGTGGTCAGGAAAAGGACATGGTCAGCGGTAGAAATGGTTATGGTAAGAGATAATGGACATACGGTATAATGGTATGTACAAGTCAGACAGACAGGGAATGCTCTTAAGAGAGACCTGTCACTTCACGTCTAAGTGATTTGTTTCACCTGTAACACCTGATAATGAGTGTGTTTACTTATTCATCTAGTTGTTATAGATTGCCAATCAACATCTGATAATATAAAGTCGGCAATCCCTCTAGGCTGCATTAGCACCTGACACTAAATATGACATCAATACGATAGAGATCTAAGTCATTAGCATGTAAATGACATTATAATAAAAAAAAATCCTCTCCCTGGTTCTTTTTCAACAACTATGACTGACTATTTATTCAAATGTGTACGCATGGATAAAATATAATTATAGTAGTAAATAAGTGCGATGTATATTTCATGTATAAATGTATATATATATTTTAAGCCAGTGTATAATAAGATCGACTGAGGTTATAGAATGAACTCGAGGGATGAAGCAGTAACAATATTGACAATGAAGACTTAATCGATTGCCACACTTGTTTCAGGATTCTTGAGCTTCTAGTACTTGATTCGAATGAAAACACGTAAAGAAACGAACATTATATTGATAAAGATATGTACCGACTAATTCAACATTGATTACCATAATAACGACTTCGAGTTGTAGCTCCAGGGGAGAATTGTTGTATTCATATCAATAATAATAACATCGAAACATTGTGTGATAATGATAAAAAGGGTTGCTCCAAGATCATACTTTGACATTGATAATGCTATCGGTTGTTTTATTGTTTTATTTTTTTATCTTTTTATTTTTTATTTATTTATTTTTAAAAAAAAATCTTTTTTCTTTTTTTTTCTTTTTTTTCCAGAAATATTTTTATTTCAGAAAAACACTACGATTTTAAATTAATACTGTCCCTTTAAGTGTACACTCACATATCTTTTGTGAGAGGCATTTTAGAAGTTGAAATGACAATAAGGGATATATGGATGAGAGCTTCTTTGTTCATCTAAAACTGAAGCTCATTGCTGAACAACGGCACAAGGAGCTGTCAAAACGGTCCCTAATATGAACAAAGACGTTGTCATCAATATCTTCCTCTTCCTAATAATACCTTTTCTTGTTACTTCATCCCTTTCCTCTATGTTACAGGTCAGTCGGCGGGGAAGCGCCGCTCCACAGACCCGGGAGGCGAGACAGCGAATCGTACGCTGCTCCCCACCACCCCGACCACGCCCACCAGCCCCGCCCCTCTGGATGATGACGCGTTGCCCACGGACAATGACATCCCGGAAGTGTTTGCGACCCGCTGGTTGATGCTGGCCCTTTTTTGCGTGTACAGCTTCAGCAGTGCCTTCCAATGGATCCACCTGAACATCATCGCTAACGTCATCATCCGCTACTACAATGAGAGCTTGCCCGTGGACTCCTTCCAGCGCGAGACAGCGATCGACTGGCTGTCGATGAGTTACATGTTGGCCTACATCGTGCTTGTGATTCCAGCAACATGGATTCTGGACAAGAAGGGACTCCGCATATGCCACATCCTCGGCGCACTCCTCAACTGCGTGGGTGCTTGGATAAAGTGCGGCGCCGTCAGTGAGGACAGATTTGCAGTGTTGATGTTTGCGCAATGGCTCTGTGCTGCCGCGCAGATTTGGGTCATCGGAATTCCGGCGCGGCTAGCTGCAGTTTGGTTCGGGCCAAACGAAGTGTCCACAGCAACGTCTATGGGTGTGTTCGGGAACCAGGTCAGTATTTAAACGGACACCCACTTTAACATTCACGGTCACGACTCCATGTTGATTGATTTCAGTAGACAACAGTTAGACGTTGAACGTAACCTTTGATATTAAATGGCTATCCTACAAGGTGAGCAGTCCAGTCTCTTTGGTTTTGTTCAATGCGAACAATCTTGCATTGATTCAAAGTAAGACACCCTTACTGTTTCAATGAAATCGTATAAAGAATGAAATACCATTGATCATAATTTTCATGACGTAACAGGTGGGCGTGGCTGCAGGGTTCTTGCTGCCCCCTGAGATCGTGCCCAACTCGGCCAATCTGACCGACATCGGACACGACCTGTCCGTCATGATGTATGGGACAGCGGCCTTCACCACGCTTCTCTTCATACTCATCCTCATATGTAAGTATTTTCCCGATCTTTTGGCCTCCCTTGCTTAATTATTCTAAATATATAAACATGTAAATAACGTAAACAATTTGACAGGATGCTCCTCGACATCCAATGTTTCAAATAATTGCATCTTCCGAAAAGTGTTTCCCTGCCCAATAGATTTGTTGTTGTTTATAACTAATGAATTTTCCGAAGTACCTCACCCTTTATATAGATACTACACAGTTCTAAACGTACCAACTTATCTAAGAGTCTCTATTCTTGCATTCTTGGTGCTACTCCTAAAATGTTGGGAGAACCACCCCATCCTCTCCCGGAAGACAAAAACTTATTTCCGACTTTCCTGCCATACGTGTTGCTTTCTCCAACCGTTCTGAAGGACGCGAAGCCCCGAGTCTAGTTTCTTACATTCATCCATCTTAATAATTAAGATAAGATAAGATAAGATAATTCTTTATTGCCCGTTAAGGAATTTGTGTTGCATTTAAGTGAGCATGAAATTCCAAATTTTATAACAATATTCAAAATAAATACACAAACATATATACAAATATTTACAAATGAAACATACAAATATTTACAAATGCACAAATAGTGTGATAGTGAACAATTTAACGATGATTAAGAATTGAAATGGACAAGGGCACAAATGACATTTTAAAGCGTTTGCTTTTGCACGTCGGCACATTATACCGACGACCAGATGGCAAAATTTCAAAACAATCATGTAATTCATGTGAAGGGTCACTAATAATTTTTGAAGCTAAATTTTTAGTCTGTTTTTCATGACGTTCATCTAATCTCTGAAAGGTACGATTAGCAATTTTTTCTCCTTGTTTGATTATCTTATTTAATTTATTTCTATTTGTCAAAGACAGAGAGCCAAACCAACACTGTATAGAGAACATGAGGACATATTGCACACACGTTTTATAGAAAAGGTCCAAAATAGTTGAGTCAATGTGAAAGGATCGTAGTTTCCTGAGAAAATGAAGGCGAGATTGGCACTTACTATAAATGCGGTCTGTATTTTCAGAGAAATTTAACTTATTGTCAATTACAGTTCCAAGATATTTATAACTACTCACTACCTCGACAACATCTCCATTGATACTGACTGGATTAATTGCTGTTTTATTTCTTCGAAAATCTATGATGAGTTCCTTTGTTTTTGATACATTAAGTTCTAAGAAGTTTACACGACACCACTTCAGGAAATCATTAATTTCTTCTGTGTATGAAATTTCACTGTCAAAAAGTAAACTACTAATAGCTGTGTCATCAGCGAACTTGAACCTAGAACAGTTTGGTTGAGAACTTACACAATCATTAGTATACAAAGTGAAAAGTATTGGAGACAATACACATCCTTGAGGAGCCCCGGTGTTAATTGACACAGTACTGGAACGAGTTCCTTTCAGTTTAACATATTGGTATCTGTTACACAAAAAAGAGGCTATCCATTTGACCAAAGAAGGGCATATATCTAAATCAATAAGTTTTCGTATCAAAAGGTGAGGCTGAATTGTGTTAAAGGCTGAGGAGAAGTCAACAAACAAAATTCTAACATAGGCAGAAGGTTTTTCAAGATGTTGATATACAGAGTTCAACAAAGAGACAGTAGCATCTTCAACCCCGCGCCTCGCCCTGTAAGCAAATTGCAGAGGATCTAAATGTGGGTTAACATAGTTCAGGAGCATACTCAGCACAATCCGTTCAAAACACTTCATAGCAATCGAAGTTAAAGCGACAGGTCTATAGTCATTATTTACTTTAGGCTTATCCTTCTTGGGTACTGGTATCACTTCGGATAGTTTCCATGAACGGGGTATGATGTTAGTGTCCAGGGAGAGTTGATAGATTTTACAAAAGATTGATGATAGTTGTTCTCTACACTCTCTCAAGATGATACCAGTCAAACAGTCCGGGCCTGATGATTTCCTGATATTTATTTTTGAAAATCTATATAAAACTTCTTCTTCTGATATACAATTACATCCTACATCATCCTGTCTCAGAGTACGAACGTTACGGTAACTCCACTAATCTGTACCCTTGGCTCAGAAGCTAGATTTGGCGTAACGTTCATACCCTGAGACAGCATGATCCTACATAACCGTTGTTCTTTCTACAGTTCTCAAATTATCTCCCCTGAACTCCACCACCTCCCCGAAAATGTCTATACTCAGAGTCAATATTCTATTTTTCTACCACCAACAGTTCTGAAGGACGCCCCTCCTAAACCACCGAGCCGGGCTCAGATGCAGGCAGTACATGCGGCCACACATGAGAACTATTTTGCTTCTCTCTTCCGGCTCTTGCGAAACCCGGGATACATAATACTCACTATATCATACGGTAAATCATAACCAGCATCGTACTCACTATATTATACGGTAAATCATAACGTACCTGGTACTCACGATAGTATACGGTAAATCATAACATACCAGTTCATCCTGTCTCAGGGTAGGAACGTTTGGCGGTATATCCCAAGTCGGGCCGCACGAGCGAATCTAGCTTCTGATCTATGGGTACATATTAGTGGAGTAAGCGTTACGTTCCTACCCTGAGACAGGATGGTACCTGTTACTCACGATACAATAAAGTAAATTATAACCAACTTGCTACTAAGGATACCATATGGTAAGTTATATCCTACTTGGTACTCACTTTATCATACGTTAAATTATAACCTATTTTGTACTCACTTTATCATACGTTAAATTAGAACCTACTTTGTACTCACTTTATCATACGTAAAAATATAACCTACTTGGTACTCACTTTATCATACGTTAAATTATATCCTACTTGGTACAAACGACCTGACAGATATCAAAAGTTTGACATCAAGTGGTAAATATTTACCGTATGATGTACATCATATTCGCGATATCATACGGTAATTTTGCCGTGCACCATATTTGTGACATCTTGTTTTGTATATAACCTCATCTTAAACATTGTATATGTTAATCATTATCCTATGAAACTGATTCTTTTGGGTTTTCAAAAAACGCACATCATAGTTTTACTAAACTTTCTCGAACTGCTTACTTACTTTGTACTAATTTGTGTATGATTTTGTCAAACATGACTATGTTCTGTGCAGGAATCAACACGGGTTCGTATTACGCGATCTCAACTCTGCTGAACGCTGTTGTGCTCGAGTACTTTCAGGTCAGCCATCTACTCATTGCCTCCGTATAAATGAGTACAGCTGCGTACCTTAAGTTTGTTCACTTGCCTGCGTATTCTAGTGAAATATCATGTAATTTGGAATGTCTTTTAGGCATACTATCAATGCGAAAACCAAACAGATAATGTTGAATTTTCACTACAGAAGTTAAGATTCGGTTTGCGTTATTATATTCGTAGGTCATACCTAACAGATGACCGTAAAATGTGAGCATTAATAACGATTATAGGAAAAAAAGTACCGGTAAAAAAATCCTCCGGAAAAAAAGTCCTTTTACTATAAAAACAGGTTAAATAGACATTAACATCAAAGATATTGTTAAGAAAACATGAATTGTTTGTACTTTAGGTATCAAGAAGGATGTTGTGATATCTAAATATGGATTAATTAACTTTAAGACTTTACTTTAAGAGGCATTTTGGATTAATTAAGAATTAAGAAAATGTGAGTTTATCTCAATCTATTGAATCAACTGTTATATTAAATAAGGATTAATTAAGCACCAATCAAGAGTATATGTGATGTGAGTCTCATGTGATGAGCCTTCAAAATAAAAAAATTATAAAATATCAAATTTGAAAAAAGCTTCACTAAGAAAAACTGGCGACTGTTTAAGATAATGGCTTATCTAAAGGGAAAAGAAGTGTTTGTCCAACAAGTCCAACTCAAAGAATCTCAAATTTACTCACAGAATTGAAATATTTCGAAATTTTCGAAATTATGGTTGAAAAAAGTACTGAAAATTCAATGTTCTGTTAGGCTTTTATCGTGCATGATAAAAAAAAATTTCTCTTATTGAATGTCAACTAAGGATCCAAAATGTTATTTTTTATTTTAAAAACCCAAAGTTTCATGCATGGTTTCTCACCAATGACAATAGTTATATATAGCCAAATTTCAGTGGTCTCACATTTTATCTCATATTTTCAATTATTTTGTATTTTAATGATTTTAACGTCAATTAAATAGTGAAATAAATTGCAATTGTTATATCTAGAGTGGTCAATACATAAAATATTTCACAATATTCAAAGAGCTCCCAATTTAATTTTACAAAATGGGCGGTGCTTAATTAAGTTCTTTGTGATTTAAACATTTTTATTTCCATAATACATATACATAATACATATTAATTTTGTATCTGAATAAAGTGAATTACGACAAAAGTTTATTATTTTGTCATACTTTGTTACCTAAAATCTACAATAGGACTTTTTTCCTAGTTGAATTTAGGACTTTTTTTCCGAGGACTTTTTTTCCGGACACCTTAATAACTAGGGGTCAAAATTTTGAAAACACCAATATTTATTTTTCTCTACAAAATCCTTCATTAGTGACCAACAGGTTTAGATCTAAGTCATATTTGTTCCTTTGCACTAAGGCAATGTTACTGTGCTGATTTTCTTCTTACAATGTTTATATGGATCATTTTAATCGAAATTTAAGATAATCAGAATTTCACAAAAATGACCCCATCTGTCTACTTAACCATGCCAAATGTCGACATTCAGCACGAGCGACGAGACGATCTCGTAAAATGGTTTCGGAATGGTTATTTTACACATTTACTATTGGTGATCCTTTGTAAGTGCCCTTGGAGTTATTTTATGGACGTCAAAACGAAACCCAAATTACATGATATTTGCACTAAGATAAACAAGCAGGCGAAAAAACTTAAGGTACGCAGCTGTACTCATTGACTCCGTATAAAGACTTGACCAGTCACTTATAATTTTTTTAACTTTTGGTACTTAAATGTTTGTATGTGGTGTCTTCCATCACAAGCTGATATGGTTGAATGTCTTATAATCCATGATAAACAAATTGTAATAAAGAAGAACAATTTTTGGAATTGTAAATTCTTTTATGCAAAAATTTATCAAACGCTTGCATGAACACTCATCTCTATTTCCCCCTATTGATTAATGTTATTTATTAAATAAAATCTTATAGATAGATTTATCAATTTCATTTTACGAAAAGTCATTTCAAGCGTTTTCGTGTTAAAAGAGAATTCCTTGATATACATGTATGATATTACACTTATATATTAAATAAAATCTCATAGATAGATTTATTGATTTCATTTTAAGAGAAATCATTTCAAGCGTTTTCGTGTCAAAAGAGAATTCCTTAATATACGTGTATGTATGTATAATATATCCCCTACAGGGCGAGGAGCAGAACGCTGGTCGGATAGGGCTGACCATCGTACTGGCCGGAGTGCTCGGGGCCGTAGTGGCCGGAATCTGGCTTGACAAGACACGCACCTTCAAGTAGGTATTTCACATTCTGGCTTTACATATATTGTCTCAACATTTCTTCCAGTTTATCCTCATTTGGTATGCGATTAAATACTAAATCATGTTTGTATGTTTAAACCTCCCCCTAAGTCGTTACCCGTCCCAGTTTCAATCGGCTAATTTAATTGCCACTAAAGGTGCGTTCCCACGGTGCGATCTGTAGTCACGTACACTAGGTGTAGCTTGCAACACTATCGATACGTGTGAACCCCTACGTCGGACCAAAAGAGACTTTCGCTTTCTTGTTTTTTGTTTTTGTCGTTGTCCTATGACATATATGTAAGCACCTATTGCAGCCAGCGTTTCTTTATCGCCTGAAGAATCCATTTTGGCTTTAGAACTACGATATTCTCGCGAGAAAAGTTGTTACGATTTATAATATCAATCACACTCGCGATTACTCGCGACTACATATCGATAACTACATGTAGTGACTACAGATCGCACCGTGAGAACGCACCTTAATACAGATCGTTAAAATTTCTGCCAAAGCTCTTCTACTGCACCTGTCATTGATAGCTCCATCGGCAATCTCTCCCACACTCTATATGAATCTATGGGTTGTCTTTAGTCTAAATGATACGTGTTGCTTCATCACCAGAAGATCTCGACTAGGAACCTATTACCATTCTCTTAATGTCATTCTCGGTCAACAGAGGGACCTCGCTGGGAATCTACGTGCTGTCGATGGCGTTCATGTTCGTCTTCACCTTCACCATGGACCTGGGACATATCTGGATCGTCTTCGTCACTGCAGGCGCACTCGGGTAGGTCGCCATATCTGTAGTTACGGCATTATGTCCTTCACTTACTGAATAAGAGACTTGGTATCTTCACGCAAAGGACAAGTTTATTGTTTGATCACAGATATGGAAGTAATAGGGACACTTTATATAGGGAAACTTTATAAGGACATTTGATATATGTGGACAATGCTAAACTTGGCCTAAAAGCACGCATCAAGAAATCACTTTGAATTGGACAAGTAGCATCATGTTGCTGTAAGGTTGTTCTGAGCCCTCCTTACTTAACTTTTTCTATATAAACCCACCTTATTTTCAGATTCTTCATGACGGGTTACCTCCCTGTTGGCTTTGAATTCGCCGCAGAGATCACGTTTCCGGAATCAGAGGGAACTTCTTCCGGTTTGCTCAATGCGTCTGCGCAGGTCAGTCTAGCTTGATGAGTCACACAATTTTAATGGTGTCCATTGGTCAGATAAACTTAGTAAAGACTAAATCTAGATCAACTTGTAGTAATAATATTTTTAGCTCCTGGAGGAATAAGTCAAACGGTAAAAGATGTGGTCATAGATACATTTTCCCGAAAGAAAACACTGACGTAAAGCGACAATTAAATGACACTGATACTTCCGTGTTGAATTGAGATCTACAAAACATTTTGATTTTTTTTTCTTCACTAGTTCTTCGGAATTATCTTCACAATCGGGATGCGTGCTATGATGAACAGACTTGGTGTTCTGGCGGGAAACTGCACGCTCGCTGTGGCGCTTCTGGCAGGCAGTATCATGACAGGTGCGATAATAGATAAGACTATGATGAAGAATTTCATATTCACCTTTGTCGATGAGCTCCCATTTACGATGAATTATGAATGATATGTTGAAGTTACTTTTTGAAAAGTTTGGACAAAAGTATCTGATGATTCTTGTATCTTTGAATAATAGCATTTTATTAACTAAATTATGATCAACAAGGGAGATTAGCTTTATGGATAATCACCTTCTTTGTTCTGTGAAAGCGATAATTGATACAATATTGACCTTGATATTCGTTTTCACTAACAGTATCTGACACTGTTGCCATTGAAGTACCTACTATACATTTACTGTAAAATGTGGAGTATCCAGTGCATTGTAAAGAAAATATTTGATTCAACAGTATGAGGAATATGTTTTGTGTTGACAGCGTGCATCAAGCCAGATTACAGAAGACAGAGGGCAGGCGAGGAGGTGTGTTTTAAATTACTTCCAAATCTGACTGATATTTAGTTTCTGTCAAAAGTACAAATGTCAAATCATTGAATGGTGCATTTAATAATCTTTTTTATAAGATTTTCGTTTTGTTGAAAATTCGATTTTCAAGTTGTCAATAGGTAAAATCCTTCGGTTTTACAATATTTGCACCTATTAGGCCTTTAAGGGCTCTGGGTCAACCTGAAAATATTTTTTGATAAGAATACATGCTATTTCTAAGGGCGAAAAGTACAGAAGGAGGCACGAATTTGTTACTTTATGACCAGTCTAAGTAAACCTAGCCTCAATATTATTCGTTTCACTCCTATACTGAGTCTAGAAAGGTCTAGTAGAGGGTCGCGTCAGTCCAGTATCGAATTGACCAATCAGAACTCATCTTACCAAGCCACAATAGTCTGCCTTCGCAGTATAACGTTGGAGGGTAATAGGTTGCAAAAAGGTCGGCTGACGCGACCCCTCTACTAGGCCTTGCTAGACTCAGTATAGGAGTGAAACGGATAATATTGAGGCTAGGTTTACTTAGACTGCTTTAGGACATACACCTCCGAAAAGAAATAATAAAAGATTATAAACTTGAACAAAACGCTTTCAAGGTGTTAACTTATGATCGATTGTGGCTGATATATACAGGGATGTTTGACAGTGTCACACTCCTGGGGGTTGACACATGCACTTGTTCGGTATTGAAGTTAAGTAAAGCTTGAGTATATCAGTCAGACGATACTTCCTCAAATGGTTTTTAAATTCTTATATTCAGACGCGAACGTGTTGGAAAGCGTCATTAATCAAGTTTTTCGTATTGGCCCAGTTACAGGTCCTCGGTCTTCTGTATTGGCCCTTGGCTTCGCCTCGGGCCAATACAGCAGAACTTGGACCTGTAACTGGAATAATACGGAAAAAACTTGATTAATAACATTATAGTATAGACATCACCGTGAAGAGAGACCTTGCTATTCATGCTGCTATCTCTTCGTTACAGTTCTTCACCAAGCTGGACAACATCGCTGTGGAAGTCCCGGAGATACCGGAACAGGAAGTGGAGGAAACGGAAGTTTATTTACAATAACCACGTGACTGAATTGGCGTCTCTTATTGGACAGATAGTTATGTGTCAAATTGTAGGTCTCTGTATTGGATAAAACAGTTAATAGGTTTATCCTTTTTGGCTATATGAAAGCGTCTATATGATCACATGGCCTCATGAAAAAACTGCTTTGGATAAGTCATTTGATTATCTTATCTTATCTTATCTTATCTTGTCTGACATAAAGGCAGTGGAATATGTTCAATGCTAAGGAAAGCATCTAGTTTGTGTAAGATTTGGCTTGGACCAATACATATGCATAGGTAATATGTAAATGCATATTCTTATTGATTGATCTCCTATGTTCACAGCTTTAAAACCAAAATGATCCCGTTCTTCCAACATGTTATATCAAAAGGACATTTGTGAAAGTTTGTGTGTACGGGACGACTTACACGTATGATATGCATGTTCTGACGATAGTTTGTGTTGTTCCAATGGCATAGTTGATTTATTTTAAAGTTTTATTTGCTTTCTAAGTGTGTATCTGATGTTATGTTTCGTGTACATGCTTTGAGCATCAGAGGTACAAAAACGTCTTAAATGAAAGAATGAATGAATGAATGAATGAGGTATGACTTGTTTATGATATCGGAACAGTTCAGCACTTTGCATTTACAAATAATATTTTATTTTTTAGGTATATTTATATACATTTGTGTTCAGTAAAAACACATTCAACGTGTCCATGTGCGCCTTTCTCTGCTTATATCAGGCAGCTTGGTTGTGCCTTGCTTCTAGATTTTAGATTGCCTGCAATATGTGCTGATAAAGCTTTGAGGTTTAGCAGCGCCTTATCATGTCATTTATCATATAAAATTCTGTAACTTTTCGCTATAACATGTATCAAAACGTGATAATATTAAAAAAGATTTTATAATCATTTAACGTTACCTCATTGGGATATATTGTTGTAAACAGTTACTGATTGCATCTCTTGCTTGCCTTTGTTGGATTTATCGCGCCTGTTTCAATCACTGACTACAAACGCTTGATGTATCTCGCCACCTTGGTGCGCCAAACCTAAAGACTTGTAGGGATACAAACTTTAAGCTTCAGTGTTATTCAAATATTCAGTAGGCCTTTTGCAAACAAGCGGCTTTAAGAGTATAAGTTTAAATTGCATAACGGCTTAGGGCCATATACTTGAATAATACTTCGAACATGTGTTATTCCAATATTAAATATTTATGCAAACAAGCGGCTTTTAGAGTATAAGTTTAAATTTTATAACGGTTTAGGGCCATATATTATACTTCGAACATGCCAAGCTCTATACCTACAACCCCAATGGACAGCAATTCATGCTATACGACGGAGCATGCGCACGATAGAATTTTCGTTCTGCGTAGTATATACGTGCGTGCATTTTTTCTGGTCATTTACCCTTGCCGAGTCGATATTGATTGATTTTCATGGGGTTTGTCGATATTCTCCCCATGTCTTATCTACTAAGAGTCAGTTTGTACACGTAACGCGCATTGACTCTGAGATAAATACAGAAAAAGCTCATATACTGATACAGTCGGCCTATATAAATTGTTCAGGATCTTTTCAAATCACCTGTATGATAGTTTTTTAACAGAAGGATAAGACAAAACATCGATCTATGAATCCCAGTATTACGCATCTCACATGAATTGGTCCTGTTATATATGATTGTAGGCCTTTGTGATATTTAACGACGATCCGTTTAATTATATATTTTTAAACGAATGAGTGGTTTGGTATTTGTCTGAGTTGTGTATTCAAATTATATCTTGCTGAATTACATCGTCAAAATGTAAACAAGTTTTTCGACATGACCATTTCGGCTGCCCTGCTAACATTATAACGTCACGTCATTGGGTCATCGCGCGATGTTATTACACAATGTGTGATAACTTTGTAGATTTATTAAACAGCAATATCGTCAACGGGTGAGT
Organism: Steromphala cineraria; assembly: GCA_916613615.1. Classification (NCBI taxonomy): domain Eukaryota; kingdom Metazoa; phylum Mollusca; class Gastropoda; order Trochida; family Trochidae; genus Steromphala; species Steromphala cineraria. The sequence goes on along the minus strand of OU744725.1, from coordinate 54,461,483 downwards.
AATAACAACGGTCTCAGCTTCATAATTCCATGCGTGTATCTAACTTGAAAACAATGACCTCAGTTGGTAACTATTTAGAACATTCCGGCTCATATTCATCTCCTTAGGCCATAACTTCCTGTTTGCATGCACAATCATTCTTATTCACCAGTATTTAAGGCAATAGAGATAGATCTTGCTCAATCAGACGTGTGACTGTTTCATAAAAGTATTGTACATTAAATTTAGCTTTTATCGTGCATATACAGTAAACGTTTTGAGTATTCTGCTTTATAAAACTCAATTAACATTTTCTTACATTTTGATATTAAGCAATTTGAACATTCTGTATTAAATTATACAGTGTCTGGTGATCCATTGTTACGTTCTTATTTTCGTGTGAGAAAGTGGCACCAGCTATTATGTGCGAAAAATGAACTAGTCACTAGTTAACAGTTCTTAAGGTTTCCTCTGCCCTTATATATTTGATTTTACTAACGTTTCATCCAGTCAGTCTGTCTAATGTTGGCTGGAGCTAGAGACATTCACAGTGGCAATATATCCAGTTAAACAACACTCACAAATAGCATTTGATGAACACAAGAAAACAAAGGGTATGCCAAATCATATGAGTAGTGTGACAGTGATTGTTGAAATAACAATAGTTTCAACAAACAGCTGCTAGTTCCAAGTTCACATCCCAACGAACATCTGTGGGTTCACCTCGAAAGACACATTCCACATTGACAGGTGACAAAATCCGCCATGTACAAGATTGAAGTGGGAGAGAGGGTTACAATAGTGTAGGAGCAAAAGACAGAAAAAGGCGAAAACTTACAATCGAACCATATACGCCTTAAAGGGGTAGTAGCACGCATTTTGATAACTGTATATTTTTAATTTTTCATTAATGCTAAATGTATTATTTTGATAGTGTAAAAAATCTCATTACACAATCCATAGTCAGAGGCCATTTTGTGTGAACACCTTTAATTCATTTTGTGTTAGAAAAAGGAACAGCATGGCTAAAGGTTACATTGTATATTTGAATTATTACTGCTCCATTTAGTTTAAATACATTGTCTTTCCATTTGAACCATTAATTTTCATTTTCCTGACATCACCTTACATTCCTCCTGAGTAGTCCTGTTATTTTCAATATGAATTCATCTGTTGACAGTGTGTCTATTTCATCAATATGCATCAATCAAACACATTTCATTGCGTCGCCATTGTCCTTCAGGACGTTCATGAAAGTTTTTGTAACTCATTATATATGCAATACTACACATCTACATGTATGTCAATGGGAAACACTGTAATAACACACATATTGTTACCAATTGGTATTTAAGCGTACTCCATTGCATATTGTAGGTATAAATGTAACTTGAACCACTGGTGTCTGAGTTTGAAATATCAAGAATATCAAGAGGAGTGAATGTGTTTTTGGTCATGCCCGGCGGTCACAGAGAGTTGGTATATTGTAATCTATGGAGTGGAGTGATGGAGTGGAGTCGTGGAGTGGGTCGTGGAGTCTTGGAGCAGAGCAGATTTTCATATAAAACAAACATTACTCAGGAGAATGTTTATAAACAGAATGGCGCTAGGACTCCATAAGTCTACTTGACAGACATCAGTTTGTATTAGAAATACATTTTATTTATTGCATTTTCTTTTAATTGGATTTTAAAACTGTCTCATTGCACAAATAATATTGTTTTTACTATTCGATAAAGAAATGTGACTTCAGCACAGTCTTCAGTGGGTAATGTTTTTAATTCCTTTCCTCAAAGCTCTGTCAGAGGCTAGTTTTGTTAGTTTTGTTAACATAAACATACTTGGCTAAAAGTCTGTATCTCCTGATAAGGCGTGTTGAACTGTCACATATATTTACGGTATCACTCTACGACTGGCTATATAAGCTGAGGCAACTGAGAGCAAAGCATCAACGGCACATATTGCCTTCCACAAGTGATAACATGGAAACAATTACATTGTCAAATACATTTTTAAAAAAACACATTCTCAATTGAGTTTTATTTTTAATATATGAATGAACTTATAAAGAAATATATATTTGTACCAATTACACATGAACATATTGAATGTATAGATTAGAAATATGTTATACTGCAAATTAATAATATACTAGTTTTACACCACAGACAAATCATGCTATATTGTGTTTAAAAACTTGTGAGAAATTTGTACCCGAACAGAAAAAATGAACAGTATGTGGGATATAAATGATAAAATGGAGAGAAAGCAATCTTATGACAATCCTCGGACTACCACCTTTATTGAAATGTAAAATTCAAATTTTTAAAAATGGTTTTCTAAGTATTCTATCAGAGAACATTGTATATAGCTAAAAGTCACAAAATAGATATACTTATAAAATTATATATATATGCAATTCTAACATTTTCAAATTTGCATTGTGCGTAAAAAAGACATGCGCACGCGTTGCAAAAGTACTTACATATATATATATCAGTGTTTTCCAAAATAAATATTTGTCAGTAAGGTAACGGATTTGTCTTTAAGAGAACTGTGGTTAATAAAAACTTAGATATCATTATGTGAATAATATTAGTTTTTGATGTACTTAATTCTTGAGGTGTGGTAAGCAGGACACTCACACTCGAGATGATATCGGTCTTCATTCACATTCAAACTGCACATTTTCTGGATTGAGAGTGTTTTTTGATCCAATCTATATACCTATCCCTACTAGCAATTCATGAGATTAAATTCTATATGTCCGAACATTGTTGTGTATACATTGCTGAAACAACGTCTGAAATAAAACATTTATTTGAATCGGACTGCTTAGCTAGTCTCCCAATCTCAAACAACACCTTTACGTTATTATAAAAATCCCTAAAATTTAACTTATTTTACTTATTACGAAATTTTCATCTAGAAGGATCGACGTTTTTCTGTTAGGAGAGCTATATAGAGAATATCACCCTCGTGTCTTCTGATATCATATAGATCAACATAGTATTACGTTGATAAAAGTAACAAATAACCGAGGCTTGCCGAAGCTGTATGGCTTCACACATCATGAAACACATTATCATCAGAAACACATTAAGAACACAACACATCATAATAAAATATTAATGCAGTATATGGGACGCTCTATCATGATCTGTGGGTTCGATTGTCTAATATCTAATGCCGTTAAAGGCGTCAATCATACATGAATATTATTGTTGTAATCGTTCAGCGTTTTGGAGTTTTTGTTTTATTTTAGTTATGGAAACCGAATACCTATCCTAAATTAATTAAGTACATTATGTAATATTAATCAGCAAAAAGCGACTGTGTGTCAACATATCTTTCATTGTGGCAGAAATTGAATGGGTGAATAACAATTTATTATCATTTACCTTTCTATAAATGGATGTAAGTTACCTCTTGGCCAAATATAACAATGACTTCCTGTATTGATAATTTTATAAGTATATCTATTTTGTGACTTTTAGCTATATTGTACGCATAGTCTTTTCAGATGGCCGTTTCTTGAACATCCCGGGAAAGTTCGTGTTACTGAACGCTGTTCATACCCGTGTAAACTTAATTTCGTGACGTCATAATACATATGACGTCATATCTAGCCACGCCCCCGTGGCGGACCGTTTTTCGCGAAAATAGTGCATCTCTTTGTTGTTAAATTTTTTATTTGGAGAAACAATATGTCTTCAAAAAATAAATAATAAAAATAAATAAACTTAAAAACCGCAGTGCAAACTTGACATAAATCCGCTATATGCGGATTTACACAGTGTTTGCACTGCGGTTTTTAAGTTTATACCTCCATAAACTTTATAAATTTCGAAGTCAATTCTTGATTAACTTTTCGCCTCACGCGTGCACCCTTCTACATGCAGTTACTTAAACACACATAATATATAATATGTATGAATGTATATGATTTGATATTAAAGATAAAGCCACATCTGTTATTTCTCCTTGCAAACAATGATGTTTTAATGGGTATTTTTTCTTATTTAAAATCGTATATATAAGGTAAGAAGAGTCGCATCAACCATGGATGCCTCAGGGGGATATAGGGGAATGTAAGAGTGTTCTTATCTTATGTTGAACATGACTCGTGTGTCACTTCAGAAAACCAGATTTCCCACAATGATATCGAAATACTTTTGAGAAGATAGCTGTGTGAAAGAATTGTAGGGCAGACAGTTTTCCTTTTACTACAAATTCTTATACAAGGGTTCAGTACGTAGGCTACCGCATTAAAATACATTGATTTTTTTCTTCTACATACATAAAAAAAACCCTGACATTTTCAATTGGTCTTTAATATTTAGGAAAGTGTCTTGATATCAATCTAGTCCTTATACTTGAATAAATATTTTGAAGCGAAAAAAAAGTAAATGTATATAGGCTATAGGCCTACTATGGGCCTATCTTTTAGGTCTTGTTAATGATTCTTTGCGTCGACATACGGCGAATTCCTATACGCCTAAGAATGAAGAAGGAAATGCAGTGAGAAAAAAAGGGAGAAAAAGTGAGAAAAAAACCCTCAAAAAGCCTGATACGTTGAAAATCTTACATAACTCATTACTCAATATGTACGCCTCAAACATTTTCGGTTGGCGAGCCGCATTGGACAGCATATAGATTTATATGTACTTTTAAAATACAGTTACATTCCGATCTGCGATCATGCCAGTGTAAATGAATTAATTGAACAGTTTAATGTGATCAATAAAGGAGATGTTTTATACCATATTAAAAACAATGTAATCTGTGTCATAAATGATTAATCAAATGAAGGAATGTCTCATGACCCTTTCATATAGTGAAAATGTTATCGGGGACACTCAATTAAGTCACATATAATAGACGAATAAACATAATACTGAGGCATCTACAGGGGGATTTTTGTTTCAAATTTAGAATTATACTTATATTTTCTCACATTTTTAGTGATTTGAAATGTTCAGTTTTGTTGGCATTTTATAAAAGTTTTCTGTGTGTGCCTTAATTGAAAAAACAACCTTTTGTGTATAAAAAATTGTCCGACTGTTTTTTTAGAGTAGAGAGTTTGATAGAAAGCAATGAGAAATGTGTAATGAAGCGTTACATTTGCTGCAAAAAAAGACAAACAAACTACAAAGTTGTAAGCTTCATAATTTCCTGTTAATTATGATATAGGAATAAATAGCGAAAGTATATATATTTTCATTTTATTAGCTGAACTTATTTTAAAACAATGATCTCACAATTCGGAAGCAACATAACATATCTATTATGACATCTTTATTCGTCAACAATTTGCTAATTTATTAACACAGGCCTACTGTAAAAACTAGCAAGGAAAAATGGCTGCCCCGTAAAAGTGAGGCAAGGCATCCTTTTATTAGAAATTTTATCAAATAAAGTTTTGCAATCTATCGAGTGTTTAACATCAGCTCAGCTACCACCCTTATAATTTACCAAAAATAGCAAAAGATGTCCAGCTAATTCAACTTGTTGGACCATTTGTTTCATGTATTACGGTAGCGCTCTTTCAAAACATTAACGCCTGTCAATCATCTAGCTAGTCATGAATATTCATACCGGCCAAGCTCGTTACATGCCCAACCTGGTTCCCTGGCCTCGTTCCGCGTGCGCTATACCTAAGGCCATGGTGCTGGCTGTGCGATGGCTGCGCGCATAGCAGTGTTTCAAAATGGCGGACACACTAAGAAATGTACATAGATATATCTCGTTCTCGCTTTACAGCCACGACATAGTGACGACGAACAGCTGTCAAGAATCCAAATTAAATTAGAAATCGAAATTGCGTTACAAATATTTTTTGTGGCAAAGGGGTTTTGCTAAACAGAATAGTGTTTGAAGCGAAGCGATAGCCCCGCCCACTCAGGCCACTGATATGGTGGGTAGGCCTATATACAAAGACAGTGGATGGGTTCGAGTATGACAGTTTGAAAATTGAAGCAAATTAAATTGTGTTTCCTTCGTGTCATCAGAAGTCATGAAGCTTTTTACAAATACGGGTAATGTAAAATATAGGCGGTTTGGGGATAATTAATGGAAACGATCCCATCCAAAATCTGTCAACGAAAAAGAATTGTCATACACACAATGAGATAAAGTAACCTCTCATTTACTATATTAACGATATTTTTATTTGTAAAAACAAGAACCAGATGAGTTACAATGCTAATCATACCAATAAACTGTTTTCACCAAATATATGTTCTTGTATTTTGCATTAGAATAACACTTCACATTTCACGGCAAAGTTTCGTCGAATGTGGATCAGTCACATCTAATGCTTCTCCTCATGGCATGTCACCATGATAAAATCAAGAATTCATTTGTTCCAGAGTCTTTTTCTTTTTAATGAGTAGTTTGTTAATCAACTGATATTTTCACAAAAGTTATATTATCTTAACAAGTAAAGCTAACTAAATCAATCACAAATCCTTCCTTTTTATATGTCCCTTTTACTTTATGTGTCTGAATACTTGCTTAAGAAACATGTTACCAATATTGCCTATTAAGGATGTTATCGTAGATCAGAAGGGGGGGGGGGGGGGTTGTTCGTGAGCCCGTAGACACTCAATGAATTGGTTAATATGTATATAGAAGGTTTTTTAAATGCGATGTTTCATTACTCGAAGCTGATAATTGCTTCATCACAGAATTTATTTTGCTTCATTTTGGAATTTCATACATAATTTATGTGTTTGAGTGGTAATTTGATATATATTTATATCGAAAATTATTGCTTTTATCTCAAACATGTTTTTTCAGTAGCCTGCTTTGTTCTTGAGTGCAAAAATCAAATGTACTAATGTAAACCGTACATAACACACATTCTTAAACTGACAATGTAAGAATAATATAAACTTCAAAGCTTGCGTCAAACAAGTGTAAATATTTTAATGTGTCAACACATTGGTTCCCGTTTTGATATTTGTTTTTTATTTTCTAACCATATGTATAGATTTAATTTTTATTGGTTTCAATAGTTTGTCAGTTGTTAAACAAATATAAGAATATAGCATAAACTAATTTCGGGTTTTGGAAAAAGAATACCATAGCGCAATTGTGCAATGAGTTTCTAAAGTATCGATCGATTATTTCAAACATATAGCTGTGCATAGGAAGTATAGCTTAGCCTAAATATATATTAGAGGGGGGGGGGGGGGGGGGGTACCCTTATTATAATGATTTAAAAGGCCACTAGATTAATCAGGTCGTGACTTTTTATAATTCAATCCGTGCATATCATGCATTGGATTCAATTTATGAATAACGATTTTTGGTGTGGTATGATAAAAGTAAGAATCAATACATGATAGTGCATTAAAGGTTCATTAAATTGAAATGAAAAAGAAGTATATTTGTTGCAGCTAGATTTATGAAGAGGTGACTCCTATTAGGCCCTAATAAATTCTGAACCAATGTTCATGAGATGGGAGGTTTACCAGAGATAGCCACCGCAAGCATTAGACTAATTTATTACATCGTACTTAAAGAGACACAGAGTATGTTGATAGGATCACATATGTCAAATTTGGAAATCGATGTTTTTACATCGGGAACCACTTACTGTTACTGAAAATAACAAGTTAAACGTCAATCAGTTCATAAGAGCGAAAGTCGGGATTTTGATCGAAAACCGGACGATGTGGCTCGAGTGGCGCGCGCAAATTCACCAAACTTTGAAACCTTGTCATAAGCTGACAGGAAGATATATTCGATAGTGTTTATTAGGTATTGTAACTAATGGGTAGATTAATTGGATGCATAATTTCGAATATTAAAGGTATTTGAGATGTTTTCTTGATTTTTCCATAAAATCAAGCATTTTAGAGATATTATGCATAAATGGATATATTTGCAAGTCCAGTGATGAGATATGAACTTCAATCAGCATATTAGATATTTTGTAGCTTATCAAAACCAAATAAAATTTTATGAAAGATATACTCTGTGTCAATTAAACATCAACGTTAACAGATGTTTGTAGGGAAAGGTTTTGGGAATTTTCGCACAATCGCCTTTTTTCCATATTGCCAGTACATTGTATTTGAAAAAAGAATTTCAAGACACGCAGAAAACAATATTTGTTTCTATCCACTGTCTTTGTTTACAACCATCAGTGGCCTGAGTGGGCGGGGCTATCGCTTCGCTTCAAACACTATTCTGTTTAGCAAAACCCCTTTGCCACAAAAAAAATTTGTAACGCAATTTCGATTTCTAATTTAATTTGGATAATTGACAGCTGTACGTCGTCACTATGTCGTGGCTGTAAAGCGAGAACGAGATATATCTATGTACATTTCTTAGTGTGTCCGCCATTTTGAAACACTGCTATGCGCGCAGCCATCGCACAGCCAGCACCATGGCCTTAGGTATAGCGCACGCGGAACGAGGCCAGGGAACCAGGTTGGTTACATGCCCTAGACCGGCCTAGCTGCTTACAATCTAACATCAACCCAAACCCGGAAGCGATATGTACAATATTCGTTTCCTTCCTAATCATCCAGTGACCCTCCTTCTATAAATAGATCCGAGATACATCACTATATAATCCACTGAACTTCGAAGTATCATATTTCCCTATATTTTATTTTATATATAACACGCCAGAATGTCGGATTCAAAGGTAGCAGATTTGGAGAGCGTGAAAGTTGAGGTGGAGGAAAAGAACGTGTTTCTGTCCCCGGATTGCCCACAGGCCTCCGTAGCAGATAGGTGTGTGTATATATAGATCATCTATATATACACACACCTATCTGCTACGGAGGCCTGTGGGATTGCCCCGTGAAGAAAGTGACGGTGTACTCGGACAGGGCTGAAGTTTGTCGTCAGATCGACACAACAGTCGTGCAGGGCGTCAACGAGATCGTCCTCAAACAACTCCCAGCCAGCATCGACTCGGACTCAATCAGGTGCGTGCAAAAGATTTTATGGCGCTTCATAGAAATATGCTATTTTAATAAGGCTTTCAATGAGTAGCTGGCTTCTTTTTGCCAGGACTGGTTACTTTTTAAAAAAAAAAACCTTCATTTTCCCCTTAGGAATTGACCAATAAATTTTCAGGACAGGCTAGGTTTCCAATCTATTTTATACGCTTTGAGTAGGTTAACATTAGATTAATATATTTTTGTGTAGAAAATATATATTTGAAAATAAACTATTTCCTATAAATGTTTTCTATAAAAAAATAATGCGTAAAATGTTTCCAAATTGAAACATATATATATATCACCATTAATCATCTCTAGATAGGTGATGATCAAGAACAAATGAGAAATTCTAAACTTAGATAAAAAACTAATCAAAACTCAATGAGGTACAGGGCCAATGTTACAATTATCCGAAAAAAATAATTACTGTATGTAAAAAGTGATTGATTAAGTCCTACCCTTGATTCTTCATCATCCAACAACAGAGTTGAAGGGACTGGTCAAGCAAGCATTGCAGAGGTGAGTTTCCAGCGTAAGTTTGAGACGTCCGAGCAAGCTGACCTGTCCAGCAAGGAGAAGGAACTTGAAGGTCAACTCAAGGACTTGACCAGAGAGAAGGACCAGCTGACCGCCAGGCAAAATGTCCTCAACAAACAGTGGACGCTGCTCGACAACTTTGGGGAGACAGTGTCCAAGTCTGGCAAGTCTTCGAAGGTAATGAACATGTTATCTCAATGTATGAAAACCTTAAAGAGACACAGAGTATGTTGATAGGACCACATATGTCAAATTTTGAAATCGACGTTATTACATCGGGAACCACTAACTGTTACTGAAAATAACAAGTTAAAGGTCAATCAGTACATTAGAGCAAAAGTACGGCCATTCAAAGTCGGGATTTTGATCGAAAACCGGACAATATGACTCGAGTGGCGCTCGCAAATTCGCCAAACGTAATTTTGAAACCTTATCACAAGCTGACAGGAAGATATATTCGATTCGATAGTGTTTATTAGGTATTGTAACTAATAGGTAGATGCAATTGGATGCATAATTTCGAATATCAAGCGTATTTGAGATGTTTTCTTGATTTTTCCATAAAACAAGCATTTTAGAGATATTATGCATAAAGGGATATTTATGCAAGTGCAGTGATGAGATATAAACTTCAATCAGCATATTAGATAGTTTGTAGCTTATCAAGACCAAATAAAATTTTAAGAAAGATACTCTGTGTCACTTTAAGCAATCCAAATGTAAACAGATGAAGAGAGTATAAGGGGATAAGGAAATAAGGAGAAGTCAGGGATTAAGTTAATCAGTGGTCAAGAAAATATTGGACCAATGAGTTTACCTTTGTCTTATAAAAGTAACAAAAACAAGGGTCAAGTTAATCAGCATTCAAGTTAATAAGGGTTCATCAAAATCAGGGACCAGCAAAATCAGGGTGTAATTTATCAGTCATAATTGTCAAGAGAACAAAGAGGCAAGGACATCTGGTGAAGGTGAAGTTCATCAGATGACAAGGAAATCAGGGATAAAAGCAATCAGGAGTCAGGAAAAGGGGAGTGAAATTAATCAGGGGTCAAGTTTATTCTAGGTTAAGGAAATAAGGCATCAATCTATTCAGGTGCCAATGAGATCAAGGGATGAGTCAAAGTTTGTCACTGCTTTAAAGGAGCAGTAGTTTTTTTTTTCATAATTAGGTCTTCAAGACAAAGTCTGGAAGACCTATTGTTTTTACACTTATTCTTCAAGTTTTTTTTTTTTATTATTATTATTATTTGTACTTTTTTTGTGAACGAGCTGCAGCCCAAACGGCTGCTCCAAATTTGTCCAAACTTGGCACGAGCTGCAGCCCAAACGGCTGCTCCAAATTTGTCCAAACTTGGCATGCTGATAGCCCTTAACCTGGAATCGACATGCGAAGCTTTTGGGCAAAATCGGTTCGTTCATTAAGGGTCCAGGTCGAATCCAAAATCGAAAATTTAACATTGATTTTTTTTTCAAAATGCACTTAGAGACTTGAATTTTTTTTAAAAAGAAGCGCAATGAAAAATAATGACAAAAAGGAAACAGGACGAATTCGTAGGTCACGTGGTTTGGCCGCCATCTTGCTTTTAGTGCATTTTCTACCGTTTCCGACCCATCCTACCTTTGACAATCTTCTCCTCTGAAGATACTTGCACTTGAGAGCTGAAATTCATACTGAATGTAGCTGAAGTATTGTAGATTTGAATTTACAGATTTCAAAGACCTAACCTTAATACTTTTTGTCCTGTGACCTTTCAAAGTTGACCAAAATAGAAAAATCGCAAACTGCAAGGGGAGATAACTCAAAAACCTCCCAGACGAATTTGATGATATTTGCATGAGAGTTAGACATTAGCAAGATCTTCAAGATAAAAGAATAAAATCGCTCGCGAACAGTCACTTCCGGTCACGAGGAAGGGTCAAAGTTTGCATTCTTGAAAACGGATGTTTTGGTGGGTATGTTTGAAAAATCCTTGTTAACCAATGACACATGAAAAATACTTGTTCTATATATCATATGAAAGCCAAAACAAGATACAATCTGGATAAATCTCATTAAAATTAGATTAAACATTAACATTCAATTTGGAGCATTTAAATGTGGTCAATCTTACTTTCGTTTGGAAAGATTCTGATAAAAGAATGATTGAAACATTGTAGTTCATTGGCAATAAAACACTAGGAAATGTTTTATCTATCATTAGGCAGCAACAAGACTGTATAACCTGAGATGATTCATGTTTGCAGCCATGATGAATTTTTGGTAAAGGCTTTAACACTGAATATCAAGTGAAATTTGGTCATTTTGATAATGTATTAGTTACTGTTTACCTCTTAGACAAATCGTCAAGTGAAGGTCAAACAGTGTGTGAAGGTCAAACAGGAATCTTGAAGACCTAAGTACTGCCGCGGCAGTCCTAGTTTTATATTTTAAATACTTCACTGTTAATTGTAAGTTAATGCTAAATGAATTAATTTGATAGTGTCAAAAATCACATTACACAAGCCAATCATCCATAATCACAGGACAAAGTATGATGATTCACATAAAATCGATTGGCGGCCATTTTATGTAAGAAAAAGGAATCGCATGGCTAAACTTTACGTTATATAAGTACAGCTTCATACATTGTCTTTTATTTGGAAACATTAATTTTCATTTTCCTGACATCACCTTATATTCCCCATAATAACGTGCTACTGCCCATTTAAAGGTGTTGAGGGGTGTCTTTTAAACAAGTAAAAAATGAGCAAATTTCGAACAATTAGGATTATAAATGTCCTCTAAAATGAAGGAAGGAATCTGTTGTGGTCCTGAGACTTTTGCCATGTTTAACAGGAGGAAAGCCCAAAACTGGATGCTCCGTTCTTCAAGGGAGTCAGCGACTTTATCAAGCTCTTCAAGGATGAAGGAGAAAAACTTGAGTTTTCTCAGCTTGAACTTAAAGAACAAATTTTGAAGCTTGAGGAAAAGATTAGAACAACTGACCAGAACCTGAGGAAATTGCGAGGGGACAGAACTAACACAAAAGTCTCACAGTAAGTTGTATGAGCATCTTGAATTATTAATTGTTGTTTTGTCATTATCACAGTGATAATCATGGTCCTAAATCAAATGGTGAAACAAGTTCATTGCCTTATATCTCATTTTTTAGCAATTATTATGTTTCCATTACACTACATTTTGCAGTCAATGTTTAAGACATATTTGAGGGGCATTTTTTGGGAATGACAATAAGGAAGAGAGATAAATAAATTAAAACTTCTTTATTCATTGTATGAAGATATCTGATGAATATTGTCATCTTGAGAAGTTGTCATCTATATATTCCTCTTCATAAATGTTTTATTACATATGCATTACAAATTACATTACATATTATATAAACCCTTGCTATCACAAAAGTATAATGGAAAACTCAACACTTGCTTCAGTATACCTGTTGTTAAATGAAGTTCTCAAATGTGATGTAATTGATTGTATTTTCCAGAGATGTTGATGAATTGCCAAAATAGTAATTATCCTATATTTCATTTATACACATATGTTGTCAGAACATCAATGGCCAGGCAACATTTATTGTGGCAGTCTGGCTCTTGTATATATGTGACTGGTTGTGTCCCAAAAGTTTCAATTGACTGCATGGCCTGATGTTTTCAGAGAGTGCACCATAATAATAGTCCTAGAGAGCGAGGGAGACTCCAAAGTGACCCTGCTTGTATCGTACGTTGTGACCCAGGCTTCTTGGACTCCCAGCTACGACATCAGGATGTTCACTGCAGAAGGAGTTCTCAAGGTAAACTTTCTTTTCTGTTTCTACACATCTCAGAACTCATCTCCTTTTGATTTGTTAAGATTCAACTGTAAGAGCTGAGAACTCTCATTTAGTAAACTGTATATCTGTCTAAGTACACCTACCCTCATGATATTGATATTCTCCCATATTGAGTCTAGCTAGATGCAGTAACTGGTCAGATCAGCCTACCTATCAAATTGACCAATCAAGGCTCATCTTACCAAGCCTATATAGTCTGCATTCTCACATAATGTTCAAATTTAAAATTTGAAATAACAAATACTAATTGTAGTGGCTTCATGATTTGATGAATCCATTCGACCACCTTACGTTTGAAGTGAGGGTCACATTTCGCCGAATGGTTACCTTACGCAATCTTTTTACTGTATCTTGTTAGACTCAATATGGGAGAGTATTATTGAGTCTAGGCTGACTGACTTTTTATAATAAGCAAAGAATAAAGATACATGTATGGAGGCAACTTCCTAACAGGGAATCCTTTGGAGATTTGCCCACCCTTTTTTGCTTGGTGTCTCTTACAAGTTTGAGAAGTAGGATACTTTTACCATTGTAGAGGGTTCCATATGTTCAGAATATGCCCAAATAACCCCTTGGATGATCACCTAGGAACAAAACTCTTTATGTATAGCTAGGTAACTTGTATCATGTTTTTTTTTCAAGTGCAAAACTATAGGCCACTTTAACTCATGCATGAATTATCTCTTCAGAACGGTACCATCGGAAGATAACTCTTGTATTATTGCTTTGGGGTCCAGAGACCCCAAAGTTATGTAACATTTGATATTGAAAACTAATGGCAGACGTTTCTCACTATATTACTCTTGGAAACTTCAAAGAGAAGTTTCAGCCAAAGATATTTGGTTTAAGCATATCCTGGTATTTCGAACGACCAATGGACAGAGCTGTAGCAAATTTATACCCACGTGACCGTGTGGGTGGTACGAAATAATTGGCAAGCTTTAATTTGGAAACTGATTATTATAATCATGTTATGTTAAATATATCGTATATTACAATGTATAGGTGAGCGTTTACACCCTTAATAAATATCAATTTTGCTTATGCATGTGAGCTGTTTTGTAGTTATTCGGTTTTTTTTTTTGCATTCCACATTCGGAAACGACATTCCATTTTTAGCTCATCAGAACTGAAAGTCCAGATGGGCTTATGGCATGGCGCGTCCGTCCGTCGTCCGTCCTCCGTCCGTCCGTAAACTTTTGACACTTTCGACTTCTCCTCATGAACAATACACATAAGAGAGCTGAAATTTTGTGTACAGGTACCTTAGCATATGGAGATTCTAATTTGTAACTTTGGTGAGCCTGTGACCCCAAATAGGGTCACAGGGGTCACAACCGTAAAAACCAATTCTCATCTTCTTCTCCAGTTCCAAAAGGAGTAGAGAGTTAAAAATGATATGTGCAGACTCCTTGGCCAATGGAGATTCGAATTTGTAACTTTGTTGACCCTGTCACCCCAAATAGGGTCACAGGGGTCACAACCTTAAAAACCTATTTTCATCTTCTTCTTGAGTTCCAAAAGGTCTAGAGAGCAGAAATTATATGTGCAGACTCCTTGGCCAATGGGGATTCTAAACTGTAGATTTCGTGACCCCATTACCCAATTAGGGTCACAGGAATCACAACCTTAAAAACTTATTTTCATCATCATCTTCAGTACCAAAAGGTCTATTGAGCTGAAAGACTGCATGTAGACTCCTTGGCCAATTGGGATTCTAAACTGTAGGTTTCGTGACCCCATGACCCCAAATAGGGTCACAGGGGTCACAACCTTAAAAATCTATTTTTCTCCATTAGATGACAGTCTATTGCAAATTTATTTCTCCTTGGATATTTTAGTGTGGACTTCTTTCACTGTCTAATATTGGCGATCTAGAAAGTGTTGAATAATAATAAATCATTTGGATAAGGAAATTTATTCCGAAATCGTTACATTTGTCTTGTAATTTTTTTTATAGGTTTTCTTGCAATAGATAACATCAGTTTAATTTTTAGCACATCTGGACTGTATAAAGCAAACTTGATATGATGCCTGATGAGCTACAGAGCCAATGGCTCTATTTTTGTATCAACTAGGAATTTGGTTCCTTCAATGTTGTTTTTACCATAACGCGAGCGCTGAATGTCCCGGCTTGTCAATGACTGATCGTTCATTCAATGCATCTCATCGCTTCACGAAAAAAATGGTACTGAACAGGCCATTTTCAAATTTCATGTTTCAAAACATATAACGTTATGGATGATTTATTTACGATTAAAGATGTTTTTCGAAGAAAGTATCCTAAAGTGTGATAAATATTCTTAAATGTCATCCTATAACATAATGAAAATTATGAACTTGTAGCCGAGATCATTCTAAATTTATCAGCAACTTTCGGCTGTAATTCGATCAACACTCAATTAAGGAAAAATATTCTTACAACATGTAATTAACCTGAAAGTCAATGGGTAATTCGTCGGGTTTAAACTAAATTTGAGGGTATTGGAAAACAATGGATCCCGGAAAGTTTACTAGCGCAACTGTTTATCTAATAATTAATCACTGGCTCTTGTCAGCTATCTTTTAAAAAAACATAAATTTGAAATACCCTATTAATGTTTAAAATTTTATATCATAATTGAGATAGGAGACTTATTTATCATTGTTGGAATTTAAGCGGAACGAACGAGATGTTTTACTATGTACATAGTGTACTGATAACTATCAAATCAGAGAGCAAAGAACATGCGTCTCCGATTGGAACAATTTATTCAAGTAAAAGTTCCCGTGCCCGTCCTCCCTAACCTAAACCTCCTGGTTCTATATAGTGATACATAACCGGGTGCCCCAAAGCATGCCTTTTTAAAGGCTTTTCTTGTTTCTTAGATCCAGTACTATGGGCAGATAACTCAGAGTACCGGAGAGGACTGGACCAACGCTAAACTCTTCCTGTCGACGGCCGAGCCCAGTATCGGAGGCACTGTGCCGGAACTCTCTGTTGTTGTTTTATCCAGGTGGGGAGAATAGTTTTAACTATATACTATATGCTCTGCCTTCTCAAGTTTGGAAGAAGCAGTATAAGTTAACATGAATAATGTTAAATTTGCCAAAGTTTTATGTCTTTGTTTGTGTCATTTGATGTTTAAGTAACTACATTTTGCCATATAAAATAATAAGCTCCTGCATTGCCAACAGATTGAAAAAGACACTAGATATTCTGATACATCCGGATCAAACAGGGTTTATACCTGGCAGATGCATCAGTGATAATGTCAGATTAATGTATGATATCATGTATGAACTAAAAAAGAAAAACAAACCAGGCCTTCTGATTCTTATTGATTTTGAAAAAGCTTTTGATACTGTTTCTAAAGATTTTATTATGAAAGTTCTAAAAAGATTTGGTTTTGGACCCAATATCATAAAATGGATAAATATATTGATGCAAAATGCAACTTCTTGTGTAATCCAAAATGGCCATCTCTCCTCTTTCTTTCCAAATGAACGTGGCTGTAGACAAGGAGACCAAGTTTCCCCATATCTATTTATTTTTGTGGCTGAGATTTTAGGAACTATGATAAGAACTAACAAAGATATTAAAGGTATTGTAATTAATGATGAAGAATATAAGATGGGGCAATATGCTGATGATACTCAATTATATCTTGATGGATCTGAAAATAGCCTTAACGCAGCTCTAGAAACTTTACATAAGTTTTATAAAATGTCTGGTCTTAAAATAAACATTGAAAAAACCAAAGCTATCTGGATAGGATCAATGACTGAAAGCAAAGTAAAATTATGCCCAGAAAGTAGTTTAGACTGGCACGAAGGTGATTTTAACATCCTTGGAATATATCTCAACCCGAAATTGGAAAACTTATGGGTAATCAATACCAGAAAAAGATTAGATATTATTTCTTGCGGGTTGGAAAAGAAGAAAATTAACCTTACAAGGGAAAATTACAGTTTTAAAAACACTTGTATTATCAACTCTAGTACACATTTTTTCTGTATTGCCTACTCCCCCAACAGATTTTATTAACCAGATGAATAAGATCATATATAATTTTATGTAGGATGGTAAGAAGGACAAAATTAAAAGGACAACCATATGTAGAAAATATGAGGGTGGACTTAGAATGACAGATATTAAATCTTTTATTAATGCACTTAAATCATCCTGCCTTAGAAGATATATGAATAAACACTCCATTTATAATTTAAGTCTATTTCCTTTTAGAAAGATATTTCTTATGGGAGCACAAATTAACAGTCATGTAACAGTTGACAACCCATTCTGGAATGATGTTTTAGCTTTGTGGAGTAAATATTACAAAACACAACATATGATAAATACATCTCTTCCAGAAGAGATTTTAGCTGAGCCTTTATGGTTAAATCACCAATTTAGAAATAGTAACTTGTTAATTGAGAATTAGTTCAAAAGGGGTATTCACACAATAAGAGATATTTGGGGTGATCATTCATTTCTGCCTTTTAATGAACTGAAACATCTTTATCAGTTCAAGGGCACAGTCCTTGAATATAATAAGATAATTTTGAATATCCCTAAAACTTGGAAAAATACCCTTTTAGCTCATGAAACTTGCACACAAAACCTTACATTGAACCAAACTCTCCAAGAATTACTCTCACAAAAGAAAGGATGTAGGAACTTTTATGATAAGCTTATTTCTGATGACACACCACTTAAAGTTTGTCAAAAGTGGGAGAGACAACTGAATTTAGATATTTCATGGAAAGATGTGTTTAAGAAATATAGAAATTGTACTAAGGATGTTAAACTTTTAGACTTTCAATATAGATTCATTAATAGAGTAATTTACACTAGAAAAGAGCTGTTGCAAATGAAAATAGTAGATACAAATATATGCTCTTTTTGTGGTACTGAACCTGAAAACCTTGAGTATGTTTTTATTAGCTCACCTTTACGAAGTAAATGTGAGCTTATGTCATGGCGCTTCGTCCGTCGTCCGTCTGTCTGTATGTCCGTCTGTCCGTCCGTCCGTCCGTCCGTCCGTCAGTCCGTAAACTTTCAGGAAAAAGACTACTCCTCCTAAACAAATGCAGATATCATTCTGAAATTGTAGTATGTTTTACCCATGGTGATTCCTCACAGAAAGGTAGACGTTTCAGTTTTGAGAATCCAAGATGGCCGCTATGGCAGCCATATTGAATTTTTAATTAGATTTCAGGAAAAAGACTACTCCTCCTAAACGAATGCAGATATCATTCTGAAATTGTATTATGTTATACCCATGGTGATTCCTCAAAGAAAAGAAGACGTTTCAGTTTTGAGAATCCAAGATGGCCGCCATGGCAGCCATATTGAATTTTCAATTAGATTTCACGAAAAAGACTACTCCTCCTTAACGAATCCAGATATCATTCTGAAATTGTAGTATGTTATACCCATGGTGATTCCTCACAGAAAGGTAGATGTTTCAGTTTTGAGAATCCAAGATGGCCGCTATGGCAGCCATATTGAATTTTCAATTAGATTTCAGGAAAAAGACTACTCCTCCTAAACGATTCCAGATATCATTCTGAAATTGTAGTATGTTATACCCATGGTGATTCCTCACAAAAAGGTAGACGTTTCAGTTTTGAGAATCCAAGATGGCCGCCATATTGAATTTTCAATTAGATTTCACGAAAAAAGACTACTCCTCCTAAACGAATGCAGATATCATTCTGAAATTGTAGTATGCTATACCTATAGTGATTCCTCCCACTAAGGTAGACGTTTCAGTTTTGAGAATCCAAGATGGCCGAGATAGCATCCATATTGACTTTTCAGCTGCAGATGACACATCATTATTACTAAATTTCAAGCTTTCATCAAATGAACTTACTAATCATAATATTATCTTGAATATGGAATATTTAAGATTGTCATGCAAGTTGTTCTATATTTTTAAGTGTTTCTAAAACATTAAGATGAAAGACAAACATAATTAATTAATTTGTTTAAAATATTTATGGCAACTAGCTGCAAAAACCCAATGACATTAAACATCATGTTAGATTTTGAACAATGGTATCTCCCTTATATTCCTTTAAATACCACACATAAGGGGTCAACCAGAGTTCAGATATTTCTGTTGAGTCCACTATGCTGTCTAATACACATCCCAACACAGGCTGCTAGCATCATAGTGTCAGCTGCTAGTCTGTTGTATAATCAACCTGACCCAATTGATATGGTAGAGCATTATGCTATATGGCCATGAGTATGCAATAAGAGTTATGGAAATTAGACTTGTATTCTCATGACAGTGATATGTTCTTTCTAAGAATAACAACTTACACAAAACTTGTCACTTGTTTTGTGTTTAGCAATCTACATGATAAGTTGATGTGGAAAGAGTTATTTTGCATCAGGTTCCAGTTCCTGTGTTTTACGTATATTTGTACCATTTCTATATCTAACAGAAGTTCTTGACACAAAATCAATTTAGGACATAAGCTAACTATATTTTGTGAAATTAGATATATTTTTCACAACAATTCATGTTCTCTCCCGTCAAATCTTTTAATACCACACATAAGGGCTTAGCCAGAGTTCAGGTTTACATGCTCAGCACACTAGGATGCTTCTCCAAATATACGTACACAAAGCCAAATACACAAATTGCTACACTCTCCTTAAGGATCTGGGGCTAGCAGCCCTGCCTGCTTGTATTTTGCAAAGTAATCCTGACCTTATTGATAAATAGAACATAATGGACTTTATGGAAAGTATATAAATTGTCTTTATGAAAAGTATACTTGTATTCTATTAATAGTAATACTTTTTACAAATAACAATTTAAACAAGTCAAGATTCAGCTTTTGTGTACAACAATCTGCACGATGAGTTAATATTAACAAGTCAAGAATCTGCTTTTATGTTCAGTAATCTACATAAGTTAATAATAGAGGTATTTTGTATCAGGTTCCAGTTCCAATACCATGTGTTTTATAAATACCTGTAAAAATAAATGATAATTGTATCATGCTGAAGGGGTTCTGGGAATAACATGTCATCATAGAAGTCATTATTTTTCAATTAGATTTCAGGCCAAGTACTACTCCTACTAAATCAATTAAGATATCATTCTGAAAAGTGAGTATTTTTTTATATAGTGATTCCTGACAAAGACGCATTTATTTTATTATCAAGAATCCAAGATGGTCAATATGTCAATTATTTTCTAATTTTCAATTAGATTTCATGAAATTCATTGAAAAGAATACATTTCCTGATCAATCAAATCAATGTCATTATATTTGTATTGATACGCTTGTTGTAATATTTATCAACACTATATATACAGTTACAAAAAACTGTATTAATCATCTTTTTCTGCGAACAACCTGAAGCATGACTGTTTTAATAAATCCTTTCCGTTTTACATAATTCCTGACACTTCATATATGGCAAATAACATAGGCAGTGAGGGATAAATATACATTTTATAATCATCTATATCTGATTACAGTCTGTACAATGATTATCAAGATAATTATAATGATCATTCAATTCAAACAAATCCTTTTCAAAAGCATTTAAAATGATTAAATTTGTTCACTCCCAACACTAACTGTTTTTAGTCCTTTGTTCCCATGCAATTAATTTATTCCAAATTGAAAATTTTGGTTAATGAATAACAAATTATCTTTTATTTTGTTTGTCATGCTAATAAAAGATATCATTTAATATTCATCTTCAAAACTAATTGATCAGCTGTCTGAACAATTCTTTTTTTACAAAGTCTTTCTCACCAATTCTCTCTGTTAGTTAAGATACTTCAATAAACATATTACTGAGTTGACCTCCAGATTATTTCCATTGCAAACCTCTCTTCTACCCCCACCCCTTCTATCCCCCCTTTCCCTCCTCCCCTTTTTTCTCCTGTCCTTCCATTGCAAACCTCTCTTCTATCCCACATTCCTTCTATCCTTATATTACTCCACATATCCCATACTTTGATATTATCTCTGATCTTGATATTCTCTTTTGCAACAGCCAGATCAGTCTTTTATTTTCACACATTATTCTATTAGCCAAAAAATATATTCATATCACCAGTATCAAACAAAATAAATTATCAATTGACAGTTTTCGAAACATTCTCAAGGATGTTGTTAAAGTTGAAAAAATTATTACATGTAAAAATAATACTTTACCTTCATTTCATGCCAAATGGAAAACCTTTATCAATGTGTTATGATTGCATATATCGTACCCATGTAGCCAATATTTTAAGGGCGCTTCATCATATAACAATGTAATACATGACCTGAATCAAATGTATACCTGGCATTACCTGCTGAATTGAACTGAATAAAAAATATTTGGAAAAAAAACCCCACTACATTTTGCCATTGTTATTTATTCAATTCTGTTGATGTTTGCTCCTATGGATAAAATGTAATTAATGTAATGTGTGTTCAAAATTCCATAGCTTGTAAGTCCTCTCCTGGATTGAGAAATCTTGTGACATTTTAAGAAATCATTGTGGTTTAAGGAACTCTTTCCAGGAATATCGTTGTAATTTATGTAATGACTGTCCATAATTTCATAGTTTGTAACTTCTCTCCTGGATTGAGAAATCTTGTGACATTTTAAGAAATCATTGTGGTTTAAGGAACTCTTTCCAGGAATATCGTTGTAATTTATGTAATGACTGTCCATAATTTCATAGTTTGTAACTTCTCTCCTGGATTGAGAAATCTTGTGACATTTTAAGAAATCATTGTGGTTTAAGGAACTCTTTCCAGGAATATCGTTGTAATTTATGTAATGACTGTCCATAATTTCATAGTTTGTAACTTCTCTCCTGGATTGAGAAATCTTGTGACATTTTAAGAAATCATTGTGGTTTAAGGAACTCTTTCCAGGAATATCGTTGTAATTTATGTAATGACTGTCCATAATTTCATAGTTTGTAACTTCTCTCCTGGATTGAGAAATCTTGTGACATTTTAAGAAATCATTGTGGTTTAAGGAACTCTTTCCAGGAATATCGTTGTAATTTATGTAATGACTGTCCATAATTTCATAGTTTGTAACTTCTCTCCTGGATTGAGAAACCTTGTGACATTTTAAGAAATCATTGTGGTTTAAGGAACTCTTTCCAGGAATATCGTTGTAATTTATGTAATGACTGTCCATAATTTCATAGTTTGTAACTTCTCTCCTGGATTGAGAAACCTTGTGACATTTTAAGAAATCATTGTGGTTTAAGGAACTCTTTCCAGGAATATCGTTGTAATTTATGTAATGACTGTCCATAATTTCATAGTTTGTAACTTCTCTCCTGGATTGAGAAACCTTGTGACATTTTAAGAAATCATTGTGGTTTAAGGAACTCTTTCCAGGAATATCGTTGTAATTTATGTAATGACTGTCCATAATTTCATAGTTTGTAACTTCTCTCCTGGATTGAGAAACCTTGTGACATTTTAAGAAATCATTGTGTTGAGGGGAACCCTCTTGGAGAAGCTTGTAGACCTAATAGTGTATTTCATGCCATTGCTTGTTTCATAGACATCTCAAGACTTATGGGCTGGGTGACGACGGTGATTCCAGCCCTGTGATGAGGAAGTGTGCTGAAATAGAACCTCTCTCTTACACCGAAACCAAGGTACCCTTGGTGTCATTCTGTCTCAACTGTGGTAGCTCAAGAAAGCTGATCAAACCTTTGTTGTAATACGAGCAGTTTGTAGAATAGAAGGGGAGAAACCTGATTAGATGGATCAAAGGTAGTTAAGCGAGCGTGCTTGAAACTCAAGAACTGATCATATTACAACAGAGTTAGGACAGGAATTGAGGTACCACTGTTGGAGCAGAATTCTGTGTGGGAATGACTGTTTCACTGGTTACATGCTGTGCTTGTTCAATGGGAGGTTATGGTTATGTTATGGTGGTGGACAGCTTTTGTTTTGTACATTCAGGGCATCACTTAAACTTCTTGCTATGTATCTGTAAACCTTCTTCATCTACAATTTTTACATGTTCAGTCTAAATAAACCTAGCCTCAATATCATTCGTTTCACTCCTATACTTAGTTTATAAAGGCCTAATAGAGGGTCGCTTCAGCCGACCTTTCTGCGACCTATGACCCACCAACGTTATACCTGCGAAGATGCTTTGTGATGGGTGGTTATGGTTCTGCTATAGTGGTCAGCTTTTGTATTGTACATATAGTGTACCTATGTATTTAAAAACTGTGAACCCTATACATCAACAATAATGTATATGTTTTGTATGATGTTTGGCAAGCATGAGTTATATACTTTTTCATACCTGATTGCGTTATTAATTAATATTACCACACAAGCTTAATTAAACAAAATATTAATTGTGTGGTATATCTAGCTCCCTTCGATCATAGTGAAAAATCAAGAGTTGACTATAAACTCATAATCATGCAACATAACCACCCAGAAAAGCACAAGAATTTTTTAATATTCCCGAATAACTCTCTTTTAAAACAAAGTTTCATTGCATGTATGTCTTATAGTATTGTGTTCATGTCTGCTTGATGTCCATTTTAGTTTTTGTTGTTTTGTTGACATGTTGTTGTGTTGAATGCTGAGTTGTTGTTGTATCTATGCATGCAAATACTAATCCTGATCTTTATGTTTTCAACTCATGGTTTGATTATCTATTCCTGAAACTGGGTGCTATTTATCAAGCTAATGTGAATTTTGCACAGAAGTTGATTCTCCAATTGTTTCTTTATAACATGTACATGTACAGACAAAACATTTTTTAATTACTGCTTCTTCAATTTTGCCATCCTGTGAGTTTCATTAGTTGACAATAAACAACTTAAAATTTGTTGTTCTATTTGCTGTTTATCCTTTCTTGTCGATTTAATTTTAATTGATTTTGTATTTGAAATCTTATAAACTTGTCATTTGCACAAAGTCTGGTTGCGTCTGTTGTTGCAATGTTTTTTTTAATCCAGGACCAAAACATTCAGCCCAACTTTCACCATGACAGTTTCTGAAATAATTGCAGTGTTTCAATTAGAGCAGACTCTCTGATAATTAATCAGCAATATGTAAGTGCAGATTAAAGGGGCAGTAGCACGTTTTTTTAAAAATTTATATTTTAAATTATCAGTGATAATTGTATGTTAATGCTATTTGTATTATCTTGATAGTGTCAAAAATATCATTGCACAAGCCAATCATCCATAATTGGAGGACAAAGTATGAAGATTTTTGTGTGAACACCTTTAATTCATTTTGTGTAAGAAAAAGGAATCGCATGGCTAAACTTTACATTATTTATTTGAATTATTACGGCTCCATTTAGTTTAAATACATTGTCTTTCAATTGGAACCATTTATTTTCATTTTCCTGACATCACCTTATATTCCCCCCAAAAACGTGCTACTGCCCCTTTAATATGTGGATAGTGGTCCATAATGATCCATGAATGATGGCTGACCTTTGACTCTTACGTTTCATTTGATCCGCAGGTTAAAGATACCACCACCAGTGCCTCCTATGAAATTGCTCGTCAGTCATCTATCCCTAGCGACAACTTGCCACACAAAGTTTCAGTTGGAATATTTGATGTGAAACCAAAACTTGAGTATGTCACCGTCCCCAAGGTCGCACCAAGGGCATTCTTAAGGGCAAAGGTTGTGAACTCTTCTGCTTTCACTCTGTTGGCAGGGGCAACCAGTATCTTCCTTGACAACAGCTTTGTTGCTAAGGTAAGACATTGAACTTTATCTATTAGAAAATGGAAAATATCGCTTTTCTTTTGCTTTTCTTTACTCACTAAATGTTCACCTTACCTTAGTTTATATTAAAAAAATAAGCTGCCTTTTAAAACAATGCCGTAAGCATGTATGTTTTAATTTGTAACAATTACCCATGAAACATTGCAGGCTGAGATCAAAAGTGTTTCAAAAATTGGATAGCTTTCAGAACCATGTTAAAAACCGTGTGGTTTGATTTGAATTCTGATCTTCTTTGAAACATCAGACTTAAAAAAAAAATGTTCCAGGCGGAGATCAAGAGCGTCTCCCCGGGGGAGGAGTTTGTGTGTTCTCTCGGTGTCGACCCCGCCGTCAGGGTCAACTACAAACCTCTCAAGAAGTTCCGTGAGTCGAAAGGTTTTGTGGGTAAGAACATGTGCATGACGTACGAACAGAGGATCGAGGTGAAGAACACGCACGACTACCGAATCAGCATGCAGGTCAAAGATCAACTGCCCCGGACTAGTGATGAAAAGATCAAGGTCAGTGGATGTTACTGTACTTCTGTTACTGTACAGTCATTGATTGATAGTCATAAGCTTTGTTACTACCACTCTACCTATCTAACTATCTAACTATTGAAAACTATTTATATTTGCTTTTGCAATCCATCCAGAAGACCAATAAGTTGAACACTACTGGTATTGTTCGCAATACAATGTAATCCCTGCAACATCAGTAACAAGCATCCTTGCCTGATGTCGCCGAACACCAAGAAATGAAGCATAGATATAAAAAAAAATCAATCAGATTACTTCTTTTGGAATTAAACATAAACAACTGAGTATCATACACCAACATGTCTGAAATGATGGATATTTTGATATGAAATTTATGTAAATTTGGTTTTATATGTTTAAATGTTTAAATGTTCAAGACTAATCAACTATTCGTCCCCAGGTTTCCCTGCTGGAGCCAGTTCTGGACATGAAACATCCAGAGAAGAACAAGAACCCACGTATAAACAAACAGAACCACGTCATCTGGGACATCGACGTCGACAAACAGGGAGCAAGGGAGGTAACTCTCATGTACACTGTTGAACACCCGCTGAAGGTAATCATTGAGACATCTGAGGTCTTTGAAGACACTTATGATGACAGTATATAGATTAAACAGAAATATAGCTTGATGTTATTTGTGTTGTCGACCTTAAGATATTAAACATTTCCTGGCTTAAGTTGGTAAGAAGTCAGTGAAATAAATGATATTTGGATTTTGTTTTTTAGCTTTTGCTAAAACAACTGGCAAAAAACATATTTGGCAGAATTTGTCATCCTGTAAAATACAGTCACTCAGGTATTGTAACATTTACAAAGTATAAATGAGAAAAAGCACAGTATGTTTTTTGCCAACAATTAACATTGATGACCTAACGAAAGCATAATAACCATTTTTGTTAAAACAAAAGCTTTAGTTGTCATTCATTGCCGTTTTGATGTTAAAACTAAAGCTGTCATCCATTGTCGTGAATGTAACATCTGCAATATTCTGTTTTTTCCACTCTTATATATATATATATATGTCTTCTGTGTCTATACTTAATCTTTACATCTGAAGAAAACTGTGTAAAACTGTTGTACCTATATGTTTCATATACATCTGTGAATCAATGATGTGTTTGTGCGGGTATTTTGACAATGATAAACTATGTTCTGTTAATTCATAAATCTTGTTTTATTTTTTCCTATCTAACAGATAACTGGTGGTTTTTGCCATTAATTTTTTTTGTGTACAGTTTTTGTACTTTACAACTTCCTGCCATCAAGTGTTTTAATCTCTTACCGGTTGTGTCTTTTTAGCTCATCTGGCCTGTAAGGCCCGATGGGCTTATGGCATGGCATGGTGTCCGGCGTCCGTCCGTCCGTCCATCCGTCCGTAAACTTTGTGGAATTTCGACTTCTTCTCCAGAACCATAAGGCATAGAAAGCTAAAACTTTGTGTACAGACTCCTTGGCTAGTAAGGATTATAAATTGTAGCTTTGGTGGCCCTGTGACCCCTAATAAGGGCCACAGGGGTCACAACCTTAAAAACCTATTTTCATCTTCTTCTCCAGTTCCAAAAGGAGTAGAGAGTTAAAAATGATATGTGCAGACTCCTTGGCCAATGGGGATTCTTAATTGTAGATTTCGTGACCCCATGACCCCAAATAGGGTCACAGGGGTCACAATCTTAAAAATCTATTTTTCTCCATTAGATGACAGTCTATGGCAAATTTATTTCTCCTTGGATATTTTAGTGTGGACTTCTTTCACTGTCTATTATTGGCGATCTAGAAAGTGTTGAATAATAATAAATCATTTGGGTAAGGAAATTTATTCCGTAATCGTAACATTTGTTTGAATTTTTTTATAGGTTTTCTTGCAATAGGTAGCAGTTTAATTTTTAGCTCATCTGGCCTGTATAAAGCAAACTTGATATGATGCCTGATGAGCTACAGAGCCAATGGCTCTATTTTTAGACCAAAGTTTTTGTTTGGATGACCAGTTTATACACCAATCTTGTTCATATCCATCAATCATAATCCATCCCCAAATATTCTACAATAAGGAAGATAAAGGTGCCTAAAGATACAATAACATAACACACTTTGTTGCAATATTGAAATTTCTGAAATCGGTGTGAACCTTGATTTTTAAAGGGGAAGTAGCATGTTTTTAGGGGGAATATAAGGTAATGTCAGGAAAATGAAAATTATTGGTTCCAATTGAAATGCATTTAAACAAAAATGGAGCAGTAATAATTCAAATATATAATGTAATGTTTAACCATGTAATTACTTAATCATACACAAAATGAATTAAAGGTGTTCACACAAAATGCCCGCCAATGAATTTTATGTGAATCTTCATACTTTGTCCTCTATGAATGACTGTCTTGTGTAATGAGATTTTTGACACTATCAAATAATACATTTAGCATTAATAATTATTATCAGTAAAATTTAAAAATATACAGTTATCAAAAAACTTGCTACTGCCCCTTTAAAAGTTATGTTTGTTTTTATTGTTAATTCTTATGCATACCGAAAAGGAATTTTGTATCTGTTAACATATTTAGAAATATTGTTATTGACACGTTTATGTGTGCTGTTGTGAATTATGTCGTTGTTATTTCTTCCGATTTTTGTATGGTTTTCCTAACAAAAATAAAATTATTAGAAAAAAAGTTTTTTGTTTTAGCTTGTGTGACATGTTAACGGCCAGATGAGTTTAGACTATCACAGATGTTTTATCAGGCGTTTTCTGCTGTTCAGGAATTACAAATCAATCTCAAATACAAGAGTTCATATTCCCTACCCGGCTTGCAAAAGCTGTTGAATAAAAAAAATAGAAATAATTTTCTGTAGCTAGAATATGGACCTTTTTTGAGGCATCTGATATTCTTGTTATCATACCTCTGTAA
This sequence comes from Steromphala cineraria, assembly GCA_916613615.1. Lineage (NCBI taxonomy): Eukaryota > Metazoa > Mollusca > Gastropoda > Trochida > Trochidae > Steromphala > Steromphala cineraria. Next base: position 54,432,987 of record OU744725.1, on the reverse strand, counting down.
TGCTTGATCTCGAATGTCATGCAGATGGAGAAAGATTGGACGACATTCAGACATAATATTACTTCCTGTTTGCCTTTCTCTGTCTTGTTGATCAATCAACAGCAAAACAAAATGTGTTGTATTATCCCTCACATGACGCAGAGGCTAGCAAGAAAGAAACAACTCCCAAATATGGTAGAACAACCAACCCCCTCCTTCCCTTAGGCCAGGGGTTGCTATAGATTTGTGAAATGCAATAGCAAAACCTTTGAAAGAAAACAAGAAACAATTGTTTCATCTATTTTAATCTAAAATCTCCAATAAAACAAAAACTAGTTTAAAATGAATCTGCTTAGAAATCTTTTGCAAACATAAATAAGTTATTTTTCGTAAAATGACAATAGAACAACATTATGATGAATTATACGATTCACATAATCAAGTGAATGTAATACGATCTACCGTTTTGGTACAAGATGAGATGAGTCTTTATTTCCCCTTTCGGGGCCCTTATAGGCCCGCCCCTACTACTTTCATGACCGAAAATTCAACATTTGACATTGAGTTTTGTAATACATCAGGCTGGTAAAATGTATGATGAAGGCTAAAACACATTAATATCAACAACAAATAAAACAATAGCTTTGCACTTACATCCTTTTTTGTGCTTCAAAGCTCGCTATACCACCAACCCTCACCCCTTCACTGAGCTAAGAGATTGAAACAACCCCCCCCCCCCCCTCCCACACACACACACTTTTGTACAGAATGGTACCTACAATCCTCCCCCCCCCCCCACCCCACACACACACACTTTTGTACAGAATGGTACCTACATGGAATGGATCAAATGTAAAAGTCAAATTGATTAAAAATTACCCAGTTTATGTTTGGCTTTAATGAAAAAAAAAGAATGACTGTTTCTATGGCAACCTAATGCTATCCGCCACCTGACGTCAGAAGAATGTTGCATCACGGGTAGACATCTTGATCTCAGCATCTCCTATGTAGATTCCTTCCTTGGTCCTGTTGATGGTGTATATCTCCTTCTCCGTCTTCTGCCTGCACACAGATACACCATTGTCCAATTGCAGAATTACATGTTTAAAACGATTTATATAACGACTGAAATGTGTAATATAATGAGATGACGTATAAATCCTACCCCTGTTCACATAGGATGAAATAAACGAAATTCATCCTGTTCCTCCTTCCGTTTATCTAATATATAGGCTCTGTGGCTCATCAGGAGTCATATATATATGATCAGCAAAGCTATGACATAAGCAGCATAGGAGTCCGTACACAAGTTTTAAGCTTTTGATGAGCTAAGCTGTACAATGCTTCAGCTGTTTCCGGGGTCATTTGCTTCAGGAGAAGAAGACGAAAATAGGTTTTAGGGCAGATTGCAACTATAATCCCAATCAGCTTAGGAGTCGTGATGCAAAGTTTAAGATGCCTATGTCTGTCTTTTTTCACGTATTAAGGGCGACCTTAGCTAATGGGCTGTCTGAAAGCTGACCAAGATGTATACCCTACCTTCTAAGCTTGTAGGGCTGTACTGGGTTCACCTTGTTCTTACAAGTGCAGATGTCCCGGGCAGCTGAGTTAAATGACTTGTTGGTGGCCACGTAGATGAAGGGGTTGAGCATGCTGGCGAGTTTGGCGAACATGGTGGGGAGGGTGGTCACCCAGATGGGCAGGGTGGGGTCTTAGATGGACCAGAGGCACACGAAGGTGTAGGGGGACCACACCAGGATGAAGACTATAGCCACTGTCAGACACATCTAGAAGAGGAGGAGGAAATAATTATATTTTCTTGATTAATCATTGAGAAATTAATAGGTTTGTTGACTGAAATTTCATACTTAGCTTTTGGCATACTAGTAGCCAGAGTTGTTGTATAATCTCATGAAAATCAAATCTAAGAATCCTTCCAAGGAGTGACAAACCAAATACGAAAATAAGCTTAGAGAACGAATCCTAGATTTGATTTTAATGAGATTGAGTTGTTGTAGAGACGGAGAGCAAATGTATGTGCTGATCATAGAATGAATGATTTATATTTGTCCTGCTGTCTTCAACTCGAATATAATGGTCCAAGGGTCACTATTCTTGGTTTGTTTAGATGTATCCACTAATGAATATAGAGCCCTCCATGTCTGTGCCGTCTCTCGAGTCCAGTCTACAGTGTAGTATCATAAGCATGATAGAACAAGTAAACTTTGGGATTACTTTCTTTTACAATGAAGGTGCTGTTGTCAAACCACGGTTTTGTAAAACATATGATTAATTAGTGCGCATTAGTGACTTTCAGGGGATGTTGGTTTATCCTTGAAATGACATGTTTCATATCTTAAAACGCGACTTTAATCCAGATTAATCGCATTACAGGATCAAGGGTACTGTCGAGTGCTTTAAGGGAAAAGTTCTGCAGATACGATGCCACCAGATGATTAGAATCACGCTAGATAGTATTAACTGAAATGCTAGGATTCAAAATGCCCCTGCAGAGCTCGAGCTATAGGTTCATGCTACAACCTAAAGACAGGCCTGCAGCTTGTCACGACCTTCATGCTCTCTAAGCTGAGTGTCGTACCTGTTGAGGTCTGAAGTAATATTCTAGATATACATCTTTGCTAAAGGCATGTAATTTATTTATCCGATTCCCCTGCCATTCAGTTAGTAATCCTTATGACGTTGGAGTAAAGTTACTTTCTCGGTAACAGGTCGAGAAATATGGGTTACGTTCGACAAATATATAAATTCTTCCTCCTTATTTGCAATACTTACATAACAACCAATTTAATCTCATTTAAGTTTAAAACTGTATTAATTCTGCTTAAAGTGTGTAAGTTTAGTTAAGGTTGACATCAATTCAATCAGCAAATGTATTTTTCATCTGTATGACGATTCAATCAATAAATAAGATAACAATTTTGATGTTTATTCGTTGACGTGTATCATGAGTAATTGTACCTTTAAGTAATTATCAAATCGATGCCAATTATTTCGTCATCAGAGTAATGCAATGTCCTCAGAGCGCTGCAATATCATGTTTGCGATGATGTTTGATATTTGTGAAATCACCTGTAATCAATGCTATGTCGTGAAATGTAGCATGTCGGGACATCGTAAAGCTGTGTCCTGGTATGCCAGGGAATTGTCATGTCATGGATCTGATTCTCACAGAACAACGTATCGTGTATGTTTAGGATGATAAACCTAACGATGTCATGAAGCTGATTATCTAAGGTCATCGTGTCGTTCTTTGTAATGCCAGGGCATTGTAATTAGTATATCAGAGTGAATGATTGTGACACAACAATCCGCATTCGTACTGGTACCGGACCCACCAAACCATCCCCAGCCAACAGTTGGCAATTATATAATGATGAAGCCATTAAAAGAGAACATTTAGCTATCTCCCATTTCGTGCGTTTTTATCCCTTTCTTGAATGAACATGCTCATTTTTTCGAGATTATAAATAAGATTTGAAAGACATGAAATCATGGAATGTCTACTCTTAGGGCACCAATCGATCGGCTTTCATCCGCCATCGTGAAATGTCAGCATTGCGAGAAACAGACCTATTCATTAACAAAATAAAGAAATAACTACTTGATTGATAGCAGATTATTACAAATAATTCCTAATAAAAGTTATAATCAGTTACGACAGCATTTTGTCGTAGCAATGCATTCAAATAATTGGCTTCATGATATGATGTTTTATTTTTTGAGCGATACAGTTTATTCTTTTCAAATTGTTAAATCTTGGACAACTGTAATGCTCACCTCACACCCCTATTTAAAATTATCATGTAAAAATACATATTATACATAAAATACATATTATTGTAAACAGTAAACCTGAATTGCGTTTCCACAAAAAAATATACCCGAATGGTCCCTTTAAGACAATCTATAAGTTGACATAGGGAAATTTAACTTTGAATAAGAAGAATATTACTAAAAGTAATGGTACGTGGCCTTCATTAAATTTGTGACATTAGACATTGGCTTAGAGCACTTCAAATGAAAAGATCGTGAGGAACGTACCGCTGTGACCTTCATCTCAATTTTCATCTTGTGCACAGTCTTGGCTTCGTCCACGTTCATCGAAGACTGCCGAACACTGCTGAGTCTGCCCGACTGCTTGACGATCTTGTAGTAGCAGTAGGACATGACGACAACGTGTAGCAGGTAGCAGAAGGCGATGAGGCAGTAGTCGTAGGCCACGTCAGACTCCTTCCTGCTGGTCCAGTCCAGACTGCAGGACGTCCCGAAGGGTTCGAAGGTGTAGGAGCTCCAACCTACCAGAGGCGGACCCGTCCAGAGGATGGTGTAGCACCAGGTCAGGAACAGCACAACCTGGGTCACCGGGATGGTCAGCTGGTACTCTGGGGGACAAAATCATTGGGATTCTATATCAACATCAAATCAGTTTACCGTTAATTTGGCACTCAGAAAAGGGCAACACTCTATGGGTCATCGGGCTAAACAGCTTGTACTCTAGGGGACAGAATCATTGGTATTCTATATCAGACCAACATCAAATTAGTTAACCATCAATTCTGCACTCGGGATAGGACAAAAATCCTTTGGCCATCGGTTTAAACAGCTTGTACTTTAATGGGGACAGCATCCAGTAGCTACTACCTTGAATGTTTAATCTCAGGAAATCAATTAAATGAATAAATCCTCACAGTGTTGTAGGGATTAACATTCTGGCCTCTCAAGCGAATTTCCCACGTTCGAATCCCGATGGAGACTCACAAAATCGTGTCTTTGGCCTTGTTCTGTGAATACTTAGTATATTATCTGCGACTTTATTGAAATTGTACTCAGTCTTCCACGCTGTACTTAAGGGTATCGGACATGGGGAGGGATTGACTTTTACAGCTACAAGCGGATAAAAATAAATTTATTGTTCATGGTAATGATTCATTTTTTTGCGCCTTGAGCATGCCAAGAATAAAAATATCGCAAAACAAATAGGACTATTAATAATTCTTAGAATACCATTTATGTTGATTATATAACCAGGTGATGTTATACCAATAACAACCGAGAAATATGACAAAAGTCGCTATCTTCTAAATTGAGGACTACTTTATCATGATAACTACGAGTAACTCATAAAACGTTGTGATGTGACGGTTTTCTATCTACTCACGTTTATGGGGTTTACAGACGGCGATGTATCTGTAGACGCTGATGACTGCGAGAGTATTCATGGAGCTCTGAGCGAAGGTGAAGGTCAGGAAACCTTGCATGTTGCAGTAGAACAACCCGAATATATATCTGGGGAACAACAAACATATATTAGAAGTCATGTAGAGTCGGTAAACGTTCGCCATGACGGATGTACATAATGAAAGATCGGTTCTTGTACATTTAAGTTGAGGACATGGCTTAATTTAGTACTGAATGATATATTTGCTGTAAATCTTGTTTATGTTGAGATTAGTTTGTTGAATGTTGGTGAAGTGGAGCTAAAGATGTTTAATGTTGATTAAAATTTAAATGCGAGCTTAAAGAGGCGTGTCTTTACAAGACTCTTGGATTTGGCTCGATCAGAAATTGTTCTTATCAACATAGGTAGTTCGTTCCAAAGTTTGGGCGGAGAGGCAGAGAAAGCGCGATCCATTGATGTCTTAGTGATTGGGACAACCAACCATGGTAGTCAACAGAACCGAGAAATCGAGATGGTTTAAACAAGCTTAAAGGACTTCTAAGATAGGGGATAGATATTTCACCGTGTAAACTGTTTTGAGTCAAAAGAATCTTGTACTGAATCCTGAGGTTCACGCAGGCAGTCAGTGGAGTGCTTTCAAAATAGGTGTTACATGCTCAGTTCGTCGTGTGCGAGTCACAACCCTCGCTGCTGTATTCTGTATTCGCTGTAACTTTGTGATCAGAGATGAAGAGGTATGGTAGAGGAAGGAGTCAAGCCTTGATTAACGAGTGTCTGCATCAAAAGTTTTGAAGTTTCATAAGCAAGCATAAGGCGAAGCTACTGACGTTGTGAATGCCAAAGAAGCAAGTCAAGAAGTCAAGTTCTTGACATGCTGGTAATAGGCCATGCTGGTTTGAAATATGACTCAAAGATTTCTAGCAGATGGGGTTGTTCCCACATTGCTGATACCAATGTTCAGAGACATTCGAAATCTGCTGTCTGGAACAAATTAGGAGAAACTCTGTTTTGTTGTCACTTAATTTTACAACGTTTGCTGTCATCAAAGATCTGACTTCGCTCACACAGGTTTCAATTCTAGTTATTCAACTTTCAATTTCAGATGGTTTTATGGTTAAATATATTTTCATATATATGTGATTATTATCCGCGTAGAGGTGAAAAAGCAAACCATGTTTCCTTATTACATCTTCAATTGGAAGGAATTATACATATGAAAAACGGGCCATGAACGGAACCTTTACGTCAACTATTGATGGAAGTGATGAGACAGCTCCAGTCTTAACAACCAGAGATCCCGAGGCAAGATACGACTTAATCTAGGATGGAGCTTTACCTGTGACACCAACGCAAAGCTCTAACCGAGAAAGCAGCACATGGTGATCTATTGTGTCGAAGGTAGATGACAAATCAAGAGAAACAAGCAGGGTAACATTTTGCTTGACAATGTCCATTGCCCCATGACGTCATTATGGACACGAACAGGTTCAGTCTCTTTGTTGTGTTTGAACTCGTGAGCCCTCTGAAATGGTTCATGCAGGTTATTATCAAGACTGTGGTCTCTATGCCTTCGTGAAACAATTTTTTTCAATCATTTAGAAATGAAAGACAAATTGGATTCTGGTAAATGGATTTGAACTCATCAGCTAGTGAGTTATCCTTTGTAATTAGGGGAGTGACAATTGCCAATATTGAGATGTTAATGACATTAGAACATGGACTGACGAGGGAACCCAAGTTTGCTTTGAACAGCCAAATAGGTATCACGTTCAGCGAAGAAGAGGGTGATTTTCCTTTGGATATAATCTGTCTTATCTCATCTGGGAGAGCTCAGGAAAATTCAATTAAACACGTCGACTGTCAAGTTCTTGGCGTAAAGCACGTATTTCTGACTGAAAAAATTCTGCGAATCTGTTTGCAAGAAATTTACAGTCAATATGTTCTGGAAGAGAACATTAAGTATCACGTATCACTGTTCAACAAGGCGTACAGTTCCTTGAAATTGTTAATTTTGGGTTGTGGAATGTTGATTGTGAGGGTAAGGTTGTTGAATGTTAATAAAATAAGGATTATGTAATTGAATATGTAACGTGTTGGTAATGGTTGGTTAGGATGTTGAATGATGATGAAGTGAAGACTAACTTGATGAACCTTGATAAACTGAAGGTTTGGTGACAGGTAGGCTAGTGATAATGTAAGGTATAAATTGTACTTGTGGCTAATCTGGATTTGTCGTTGAAGGAAAGGCTAATAAAAGGATAAGGTCTAAAATTTATTTGTTTGCGTATCTGGAGATGGTGGTGAAGGGGTAGGGAATGGTTATGATGGGATATAGTTTACTTGTTGACGTATCTGGAGATGGAAAGGAAGGGGTTGGCTAGTTGCAGGCTAAGGTCTATAGTTTACTTATTGGCGTATAAGGAAATGGTAGTCTAGTAGTAGTGAATGGGTAGGGAAGTGGCAAGATCAGATTGATACTGTACTTGTTGGCGTATCCGGAGATGGCTGTGAAGGGATAGTGAAGAGGCAAGGTAAAGTCTAGTTTATCGGAGATGGTAGTCTAGTAGTTGTGAAGGAGTAGGCTAGTGTTTATACTGTACTTGTTGGCGTATCCGGAGATGGCTGTGAAGGGATTTAGAAGTGACAAGGAAAGGTCTAGTTTATCGGAGATGGTAGTCTAGAAGTTGTGAAGGAGTAGGCTGGTGTCAAAAAAGGTTTATACCGTACTTGTTGGCGTATCCGGAGATGGTTGTGAAGGGATACCCGAAGAAGGTGATGCAGAGGTCGGAGAAGGCCACGTTGACCAGTAGCATGTTGTGGGGACGTCGTCTCAACTTCTTGCTTCTCAGGATCACGTAGCACACAAGGCTGTTGCCCATGGTGGCGATAATTCCTGGAGAAATTATTCAAAAGTATTACGCAAGAAATGTTCAAATGTAATTTCCCGAAAACAATAAATAAAGCTTCTGCAAGTATGCTTCGACCGCATATGCATTTAGTTTAAATTGTGTCTATGGTAACCAGAAAAAAATAGCAAAAGGCACCACTCCACCACTAGATCTAACCTAAACGAAGTTTCGTTCTAAGTTCGAAGTTAAAACTATTTCCATGAAAACCAGAAACAAAATTCAGAATAACCAAATTACAAAAGGCACCACTAAGCCACTAGATCTTACCATATACCAAGTTTCCTAAAAAATAATAATAAGGGTTTTGGAGATGAGACCCGTGAACGAAATCCTTTCGGAACCAGGGAATAATAGAAAAACGGAATTATGGAATTTCGGACGGAACCACAAACATTATGTTTCCCGCAAAGCTTTATGGGGGACACAATTATGAAACAAATATTATAAAAAAAGATAAAAATGAATAACAGGGACCATTGAAGACAATAGATTTGCTTTAAAAACAAAAGTATTACAGTTAAAAAGTTTGTTTCGATGTATAAATGCTGACTTACCGACTATAGTGAGGTAGACAGCGGTGACGAGGTAAGCGGCTGTTGACATTGGTTTGATCTTGCCCTGTGCTACCCAGTTCTCCCACGTCTCCATGAATGTGTGTATATATCACAGCGAGATGTCAGTTATTCACCTTGACTCCATTGATATGTGTGTATATATCACAGCGACATGTCAGTTATTCACCTTGACTCTATTGATATGTGTGTATATCACAGTGAGATGTCATTCACTTGTCAATATGAATATCAGAGTTATCTACAGTGTGAAACATTGACCGCTTCTCAACGTGTAGCAGTATGGAACATCTCAGTTATAAAAGTAAGATCCATTATTATCTCTTCTTACGGTTTTCAATGTGATAATCCATATTAATAAACTTGTCATCCCCTGTAACACCAATTGTAGTTGAACCATTGTTGAATATATGCTTGTGGTGTCCATGGACGAACAGAAGTTCCTCATCTTGAAATACATCAACTCATCAGTCACTATCCCTAGAGCAGAGCTGAACAGCTTCGCCATCACAAGTTGCCTACACGTGACTCCTGGGCTGGAATACTGTTAATAAACACGCTTGCGTTGTCCATATATTATACAATCTCATAAATAGATTTATTGATTTTATTATACGAAAAATAGTTTCAAGCGTTTTGGTGTCAAAAGAGAATTCCTTGATATACATGTATGTATGTATAATATGACCCCTGCAGGGCGAGGAGCAGAATGCTGGTCGAATAGGGCTGACCATCGTACTGGCCGGAGTGCTCGGGGCCGTAGTGGCCGGAATCTGGCTGGACAAGACACGTACCTTCAAGTAGGTACTTCACTGTATATACATTCTGGCTTTGCATATGTTGTCTCAACATCCTTCCAGTTTATCCTCATTTGGTATGAGATTAAATAGTAAATCATGTTTGTATGTTTAAGCTTCCCCCAAGTCGTTACTCGTCCCAGTTTCAATAGGCTAATTTTAACTGCTGCTAAAGGTGCGTTTTCACGGTGCGATCTGTAGTCATTACGTGTAGCTTGCAACAATATCGATTTGTGTGAACCCCTACATCGGACCCAAACAAGACTTTCGCTTTCTTGTTGTTTGTTTTTTTCGTTGGCCTATGACATAGATGTAAGCACCTAGTGCAGCCAGCGTTTCTTCGTCGCCTGAAGAATCCATTTTGGCTTTAGAACTACGATATTCTCGCGAGAACAGTTGTTAGGTTTTAAATCATCAATCATACTCGCGATTATTGTCGGTACAACATATCGATAACTACACGTAGTGACTACAGAACGCACCTTAATACATATCGTTAAGATTTCTGCCAAAGCTCTTCTACTCCACCTGTTATTGATAGCCCAATCGGCAATCTCTCTCACACTCTATATGAATCTATGGGTTGTCTTTAGTCAAAATGATACGTGTTGCTTCATCACCAGAAGATCTAGACTAGAAAACTATGACCATTCTCTTAATGTCATTCTCTTATCATCAGAGGGACCTCGCTGGGAATCTACGTGCTGTCCATGGCGTTCATGTTCGTCTTCACCTTCACCATGGATCTGGGACATATCTGGATCGTCTTCGTCACTGCAGGCGCGCTCGGGTAGGTCGCCATATCTGTAGTTTCGGCATTATGTCCTTCACTTACTGAATAAGAGACTTGGTATCTTCACACAGAGGTCAAGTTTATTGTTTGATCCTGGATATGGAAGTAATAGGGAAACTTTATAGTGAAATGTTATGTATGTTGGTAATGCTAAACTTGGCACGTATATAACAAGTAACCACTGTGATTGATTTTTAGCTCATCTGGCCTGTAAGGCCCGATGGGCTTATGGCATGGCATGGTGTCCGGCGTCCGTCCGTCCGTCCGTCCGTCCATCCATCCGTCCGTCCATCCGTCCATCCGTCCGTCCATCCGTCCGTAAACTTTGTGGAATTTCGACTTCTTCTCCAGAACCATAAGGCCTAGAAAACTTAAACTTGGTGTACAGACTCTTCGACTAGTGAGGATTAAAAATTGTAGCTTTGGTGGCCCTGTGGCCCCTAATAAGGGCCACAGGGGCCACGCCCTAAAAAGCTATTTTCATCTTCTTCTCCAGAACAATAAGGCCTAGAAAGCTGAAACTTTGTGTACAGACTCCTTGACTAGTGAGGATTATAAATTGTAGCTTCGGTGGCCCTGTGACCCCTAATAAGGGCCACAGGGGCCAAGCCCTTAAAACCTATTTTCATCTTCTTCTCCAGAACCATAAGGCCTAGAAAGCTTAAACTTGGTGTACAGACTCCTTGACTAGTGAGGATTAGAAAGTGTAGCTTTGGTGGACCTGTGGCCCCTAATAAGGGCCACAGGGGCCACGCCCTAAAAAGCTATTTTCATCTTCTTCTCTAGAAGCATTAGGCCTAGAAACCTTAGACTAAGTGTACAGACTCCTTGACTAGTGAGGATTATAAATTGTAGCTTTGGTGGCCCTGTGACCCCTAATAAGGGCCACAGGGGCCATGCACACCCTAAAAACATATTTCATCTTCTTCTCTAGAACAATAAGGCCTTGAAAGCTTAAACATAGTGTACAGACTCCTTGACTAGTGAAGATTAATAATTGTAGATTTTGTGACCCTGTAGCCCCTACTAAGGGGGGAAACACATTGGCCACACCCTAAAGCAAAATCAAATATACAGCCTGATGAGCTACAGAGCCAATGGCTCTATTTTTCTAAAGTCAATTGGTCATGTAGCTGTCTGATTGTTCCGAGCCCTCCTTACTGAACTTCCCCTATTCAGCCAGTCCCTTAACTCGTACACCCACTGTAATATTCTTCATCCACAACTTACTCAATTTCTTCATTATCACTTTTATTCCAAACTTAGTTAAGGAATAACAACAAACATGGCGATGGCCACAACTGCCAAGTTACAGCTAAACACGTAACTGTAAAAGATACGGATTGTGAAAAACATAATATTCTAAAACGGAATGTGATCATATTACACCCACCGTATTTCAGGTTCTTCATGACGGGTTACCTCCCTGTTGGCTTTGAATTCGCCGCAGAGATCACGTTTCCGGAATCAGAGGGAACTTCTTCCGGTTTGCTCAATGCGTCCGCGCAGGTTAGTCTATAGCTTGTTGTGTCACACATATGTGACACTCAGTTTTAATGATGTCCATTTGTCAGATGAACTAAGTATAGACTAAATCTAGATCAACTTACAGTAATAATGTTTTCCTCCTGGAGGAAATAATACAGCACATTTGTTTTCTCGCAATGCTCAGTAACGTTTCAAAATGGCGGCCGAAACGCGATCGAGTGGTGCCTTTAAATGGCACTGATACTTCCGTGTTGAAATGAGATCTACAAAACATTATGATTTTTCTTCACTAGTTCTTCGGAATTATCTTCACAATCGGGATGCGTGCTATGATGAACAGACTTGGTGTTCTGGCGGGAAACTGCACGCTTGCTGTGGCGCTCCTGGCTGGCAGTATCATGACAGGTGCGATAATAGATAAGATTATGATGAAGAATTTCATTTTCACCTTTGTCGATGAGCTCCCATTTACGATGAATTATGATTGATATGTACTTTTTGTTAAGCGTGGATAGGTATCTGATGATACTTTTATCTTTAAAAAATAGCATTTGATGAACTAAATTATGATCAATAAGGAAGATAAATTTTATGGATAATCACCTTCTTTATTGAACTTGATATACGTTTTCACTAACAGTATCTGACACTGTTGCCATTGAAGTACCTACTCTACTGTATACTACTACTGTAAAATGTGGAGTATATCGTGCATTGTAAAGTAAAATATTTGATTTATCAGTATGAGGAATATGTTTTGTGTTGACAGCGTGCATCAAGCCAGATTACAGAAGACAGAGGGCAGGCGAGGAGGTGTGTTTTAAATTTCTTCCAAATCTGACTGATATTTTGTTCTGTCAAAAGTACAAATGTCAAATGGTGCATTTCAATTAATAATCTCTCTTTTTAAGATTTTCGTTTTGTTGAAAATTCGATTTTCAAGCTGTCAATAGGTAAAATCCTTTGCGCATTTGCAGCTGTTAGGCCTTTCAGGGCTCTGGGCCAACCTGAACATGTCTTGTGATAACAAATATGCTATTTTTAAGGGCGAAAAGTACAGAAGGAGGCACGAATTTTTTACTTTAGGACCAGTTTAAGTAAACCTAGCCTCGATATTATCCGTTTCACTCCCATATTGAGTCTAGAAAGGCCGACTAGAGGGTCGCGCCAAAACTCATCTTACCAAGCCACAATAGTCTGCCTTCGCACGTATAACGTTGGGGGGTCATAGGTCGCAGAAAAGTCGGCTGACGCGACCCTCTACTAGGCCTTGCTAGATTCCGTATAGGAGTGAAATGGATAATATTGAGGCTAGGTTTACTTGGACTGCTTTAGGACATACACCTCCGAAAAGAAATTATAAAAGATTATAAACTTGAATAAAACGCTTTCCAGGTGTTAACTTATGATTGTGGCTGATATATACAGGGATGTTTGACAGTGTCACCCACCTGAGGGGTTGACACATGCACTTGTCCGGTATTGAAGTTGAGTAAAACTTGAGTAAATCATTCAGACGATACTTCCCCAAATGGTTTTTAAATTCTTATATTCAGACGGGAACGTGTTGGGAAGTTCATAGTCCCTAGTATAGACATTACCGTGTAGAGAGACCTTGCTATTCATGCTGCTATCTCTTCGTTACAGTTCTTCACCAAGCTGGACAACATCGCTGTGGAAGTCCCGGAGATACCGGAACAGGAAGTGGAGGAAACGGAAGTTTATTTACAATAACCACGTGACTGAATTGGCGTCTCTTATTGGACATATATTTATGTGTCAAATTGTAGGCCTCTGTATTGGATAAAACAGTTAATTGGTTTATCCTGTTTGGCTATATGAAAGCGTCTATATGATCACATGACCTCATGAGAAAACTGCTTTGGATTTGTCTGGCAGTGGAATATGTTCAGTGCTAAGGAAAGCAACTAGTTTGTGTAAGATTCGGCTTGAACCAATTCATATGCATAGGTAATATGTAAATGCATCTTCTTATTGATTGATCTCTTATGTTCACAGCTTTAAAACCAAAATGATCCTGTTCTTCCAACATGTTATAACAAAAGGATATTTGTGAAAGTCTGTGTGTACGGGACGACTTACACGTATGATATGCATGTTCTGACGATAGTTTGTGTTGTTCCAATGGTAAAGTTGATTTATTTTAAAGTTTTATTTGCTGTGTATCTGATGTTATGTTTCGTGTACCTGGTGGCAAAACACAATAGTTCATTTGAGCATCAGAGGTACAAAAACGTCTTAAATGAATGAATGAATGAATGAATGAATGAATGAGATATGACTTGTTTATGATATCGGAACAGTTCAGCACTTTGCATTTACAAATAATATGTTATTTTTAAGGTATATTTATATACATTTGTGTTCAGTAAAAACACATTCAACGTGTCCATGTGCGCCTTTCTCTGCTTATATCAGGCAGCTTGGTTGTGCCTTGCTTTTAGATTTTAGATTGCCTGCAATATGTGCTGATAAAGCTTTGAGGTTTAGCAGCGCCTTATCATGTCATTTATCATATAAAATTCTGTAACTTTTCGCTATAACATGTATCAAAACGTGATAATATTAAAAAAGATTTTATAGTCATTTAACGTTATCTCATTGGGATATATTGTTGTAAACAGTAACTGATTGCATCTCTTGCTTGCCTTTGTTGGATTTATCGCGCCTGTTTCAATCACTGACTACAAACGCTTGATGTATCTCGCCACCTTGGTGCGCCAAACCTAAAGACTTGTAGGGATACAAACTTTAAGCTTCAGTGTTATTCCAATATTCAGTAGGCCTATTGCAAACCAGCGGCTTTAAGAGTATAAGTTTAAATTGCATAACGGCTTATAGGGCCATATACTTGAATAATACGTCGAACATGTGTTATTCCAATATTAAATATTTATGCAAACAAGCGGCTTTTAGAGTATAACGGTTTAGGGCCATATATTATACTTCGAACATGCCAAGCTCTATACCTACAACCCCAATGGACAGCAATTCATGCCATGCGACGGAGCATGCGCACGATAGAATTTTCGTTCTGCGTAGTATATACGTGCGTGCATTTTTTCTGGTCATTTACCCTTGCCGAGTCGATATTGATTGATTTTCATGGGGTTTGTCGATATTCTACCCATGTCTTGTCTACTAAGAGTCAGCTTGTATACGTAACGCCCATTGACTCTGAGATAAATACAGAAAAGGACAATATACTCATACAGTCGGCCTATATAAATTGTTCAGGATCTTTTCAAATCACCTGTATGGTAATTTTTTATCAGAAGAAGAAGACACAACATCGATCTATGAATCCCAGTATTACGCATCTCACATGAATCGGTCATTTTATATATGATTGTAGGTCTTTATGATATTTAACGACGATCCGTTTAATTATATTTTTTTAAACGAGTGAGTGGTTTGGTATTTGTTTGAGTTTTGTATTCAAATTATATCTTGCTGAATCACATCGTCAAAATGTAAAAACATTTTTCGACATGACCATTTCGGCTGCCCCGCTAACATAATTATTATCACGTCATTGGGTCATCGCGCGATATTATTGCACAATGTGTGATAACTTTGTAGATTTATTAAACAGCAATATCGTCAACGGGGGAGTAATAACAACGGTCTCAGCTTCATAATTCCATGCGTGTATCTACCTAAAAATGACCTCAGTCGGTAACTATTTAGAACATTCCGGCTCATATTCATCTCCATAGGCCATAACTTCCTGTTTGCATGCACAATCATTCTTATTCACCAGTATTTAAGGCAATAAAGATAGATCTTGCTCAATCAGACGTGTGGCTGTTTCATAAAAGTATTGTACATTAAATTTAGCTTTTATTGTGCACATACAGTAAACATTTTGAGTATTCTGCTTTATAAAACTCAATTAACATTTTTCTTACATTTTGATATTAAGCAATTTGAACATTCTGTATTAAATCATTCAGTGTCTGGTGTTCTATTGTTACGTTGTTATTTTCGAGTGAGAAAGTGGCACCTGCTAATATGTGCGGAAAATGAACTAGTCACTAGTTAACAGTTCTAAAGGTTTCCTCTGCCCTTATATATTTGATTTTACTAACGTTTCATCCAGTCAGTCTGTCAACGTTGGCTGGAGCTAGAGACATTCACCATGGCAGTAGCAATACATCCAGTTAAACAACACACAATTAGCATTTGATGAACACAAGAAAACAAAGGGTATGCCAAATCATATGAGTAGTGTGACCGTGACAGTGAAATAACAATAGTTTCAACAAACAGCTGCTAGTTCCAAGTTCACATCCCAACGAACATCTGTGGGTTCACCTCGATAGGCACATTCCACATTGACAGGTGACACAATCCGCCATGTACAAGATTGAAG
This sequence comes from Steromphala cineraria, assembly GCA_916613615.1. Taxonomy (NCBI): domain Eukaryota; kingdom Metazoa; phylum Mollusca; class Gastropoda; order Trochida; family Trochidae; genus Steromphala; species Steromphala cineraria. The sequence continues at coordinate 54,416,853 of OU744725.1, read as the reverse complement.
TGGGCGAGAGGGTTACAATAGTGTAGGAGCAAAAGACAGAAAAATGCGAAAACTTACAATCGAACCATGTGCGCCTTAAAGTGGTAGTAGCACGCTTTTTGATAATTGTATATTTTTAATTTTTCATTAATGCTAAATGTATTATTTTGATAGTGTACAAAATCTCATTACACAAGCCAATCATCCATAGTCAGCGGACAAAGTATGAAGATTCATACAAAATCCATTGGCGGCCGTTTTGTGTGAACACCTTTAATTCATTTTGTGTTAGAAAAAGGAACAGCATGGCTAAACGTTACATTGTATATTTGAATTATTACTGCTCCATTTAGTTTAAATACATTGTCTTTCCATTTGAAACATTAATTTTCATTTTCCTGACATCACCTTACATTCCTCCTGAGTGGTCCTGTTATTTTCAATATGAATTCATCTGTTGACAGTGTGTCTATTTCATCAATAAGCATCAATCAAACACATTTCATTGCGTCGCCTTTGTCCTTCAGGACGTTCATGAAAGTTACTTGTTGTAACTCATTATATATGCAATACTAGCTTCCGATATTAATCACTGCGTTTTACAAGGGAAACGTTTTGTCATAATACTGTATTTAAATAGTGCTCTCCAAAATTAGATATTTCAATAAATGATAAAGATTAGTACATTTTAAGGAATAAGACTTAAACGTAAATTCAACAACTTTTATTAACAAAATATACAATGAATTTACAATTGTCGTAAAATGAAATATTCGATTATGTGAATGAAACAGCTTCTTTATGACTATAAAATTCAATATCAAAATGTCATTTCATCAAAGTGGTCCGTAAATGAGAAATAATAGATGATCCCCGAAATATATCCGGTGACAGAAAAACTACGCGTTAAAAAGCTAAAGGCTGTACAAAAACACTCCAAATACTGAGTCCAGCAACGGTCTAACTTTGGAAATGTTCCAACATTGCCAGGAACAATGTCTCATAAAGGATGTATACATAATTCGATGTACCCTGCAAGAATCAGTATTCGTCTTGTATGCACGTGAATTGCAAGTGACGTTATAGATAAAATCCTCAGCGCGCATGCGTTCAAGGGAGACTACTGATGTCGCGTTTAGGAGGAAGTCCGGTTGGTTTCGCTGCGGCCTTGTTTTTCTCCTCGAACATCAAGATGCTGAAACAAAACGTGGACAGTTCAACTAGGAGGTTATACCAATATCAATAAAGCCAATATTTTAATCGAAGTTACAGAAACGGCATTCTCATACGATGAAACCATAGCTAGAGCGGTACTGTGATCACGACAACCCTAGCAACTTACCTTGTGCAACCCTAGAAACTAACCGCCACTTTACGGCTTCCTTGTGCATTTCTGTCATTTTATCATCTTCCTACTCAGAGCCTAAAAGGCCAGTTTCAAAACTGTCATTTTATGCCTTGCTGCATAGCCTTGAGTTTTCTGTGCTTGCTCTCTACTCTGTAGGGGCACTATAGCAGCACAGAAAAGTAAAGTCTCTGCAGCAAGGCATAAAATGACAGTTTGGAAACTGGCCTTTTAGGCTCTGCGTAGGAAGATGTCATTTTATATGCCAAAACGTTAATACTGCTAGAATACCTTAGGTGGAAATCTTTTGCAACCTCAATTTAGGTAAGAAGGATAAGCTTATGTAAGAAACAAGATCTAGAATATGTCCTGAACTCACATCTTGAGAATTGATGATTTAGGTCCCAACATCATCTTGACGAAGTCTGTGTAGTTGATGGCGCCTGAGTTGGTTGAGTCCACTTCACTTATCATCTTCTTCATCTCCAGGTGGGTCTTGGCCTGGCCTAGCTTCTCCAACATGTACTTGACATCCATCAGATCTGCAGCAGGACAACTGAACTATTGACTTCTTTCACTGCCATTCTACATGCCGAGATTTTTGCAATAAAAAAGTTGAGTTGGTTTTCCTTCAAGTCAACAACGCGATACTGGCTTATAACGACTGCTCTTTGAGACGCGAACTATAGGTCTAACTATCCTCACTTTGCATTATTTCTTTACAAATCAAATGACGCCAACATTTGTAGAATAAAAACATAAATTGATCAACTTGTTTCAAATGAGAACCGGCAAAGTAGCCTGAAATAAATTACGTATTTTGCTTCTTTAGCATATCAAATATGTAACTCTGCAAGTCAGTAATATAAGTTATCAAAGAAAATATCTCCTACAGTCAGGGACATCATACACATCCTTTTAAAAGCCGTGTATTGAAGTTTGGATTTTGATGTCATTATGTACATAGAGATTACTAAACGACGTCCCGCTTCATAACATTTTTATGAAACGAGTGAATATATAGTATATTACGAACGAAAGCGAGTTACATACCTTTACCATTTATGAGTTTCATAAAAAATGTTATGAAACGGGACCGAGTTTAGTATTTTATTTATTACTGGCTTAATTACATCGTGAAGAAATATGCCGACATGACCATATTCCATGCGATGTAGAAATACCTGCATGAAGAAATACGTTCAAAGAGGTATCAATATTGTGTACATATATCTGTAAATTCACGACAACTTACCTAGATCTCCTGACTTGTCCTGATCAGACTCCATAAACTGACCTGAAATGATAACGTGTAAAATGATCAGTTAAATCAAGAAATTTGATGTCAATGTAACTCCATGTTTTATACTTTGTCTTTTAACAAGGGACAAATTGACAAAAAAACGTGCTACTGCCCATTTAAAATCATCATACTTCGAGATGAGATTACTTCTGCCCAATAGGTCAGTAAGCTGACCCTCCTTTTGAAACATAAAACATCATTCATTTATAGAATTGCCCCTGGAAGTGATTATTCTTCCGTGCCACCCTCCAATGCAAAACTACTCCTGTGAGAACATAATGTATTAAAACATATATTATATTATATACTTTGTACAAGGTAAGACAACTCATCTGAGCCCTCGTTCTCAGAGGGAGATGACCCTTTCGAGCTATCATACTATTGACAATGTGATATGAACCCTCACTGCCTACAGTCACACAGAGATTACCCTTATGAGTCGCAATACTTTCAATAATATACAGGGTATACAAGTCCCCATTGTATTTGAACGTACGTTTGTATTTTTCCAGTTGTTCATCCAGCTCCTCCACGTCCTCAAAGTAATCGTCGTCCTTGAACTCCTGAAACCGGAAATGGGTTTGCAAAAGGCGAAAACAACACTTGAAGCAGGCATTGGCTGGGGGTCGTTGCACGAAACGACTTAACACTAAGGTTAACATTAGTGCCATCCTTCTTCATTGCACTTAGGCTACCTTAGGGCCATCTGAGTGTTTTGTGCAACGGGATCAGGCCTCGGCACTAAAATGAGCCAAGTTTTCACTAGGAGTTGAGGCTCCTTCATATTTACAACAATAGTTTCCGAGTTGTATCGGGTGATATGACAGTTTGTCTATCAGGCTCTTACTTCAGAAGTTCCCTTGCGTCATGAATGTTATAAATCAAATGTTATGTTGTGCCTCTTTAGAAGTTTTTAAACTGTACGCGTATACAATATATCAAGACTCTCTTGAAAAAGTTGATCTGATCTCGATAATGAACAGACTACTTTTATGAATAGTTGTATACAAAACAAAACATACTAATGATTAAGGATCGTTAAAAAGTTACAGGATCACACATAACCGTGAAAGGAAATCGTACGATGATAGATAGAACGGGTACCTGATTGATCCTGTCCAAATCGCTCTCGACCTCTGCCAGTAGTTTCCCATAGGCCTTCCCACCTGAAACGAAAATATTGTGTGATGAGGTCGTGTTAGTTTATAAAGCAAAGCTTGAAGCTTTACTGACATACAGGTTCCTACTGAAGTGGCTAAAGGTATTAGGAAAATATGAAATATCATTTAGCGATGACAACCAGAATTGCTTTCTAAGGTGGTATTTCCGCCATGGTTATGATTCCTTCGTATCAATTAATTATACTTTATAATCCAGTTATACTCTAACCCTCATTACAATATTACCGAATGGTTAGAATAAGACCAGCAAGTACATTGACAGTACACGAGCTGATGCAATCAGTTGTCAATTGCAAGAGTCCGCAGCTGAAACTTCACATCAGGTAAAATTACGCATTAGGTCTTGATAATGAGTAGCATTTTAATGGAACCCGCCTCATAACAGAAGCTGACTGAAATTAAAACTCGTCATGGTTCACCGTACCTTAACTCTGTGCTGAAACGAAATCTTAATCTGAAAATTTTTCAAAATACTTAATAGGAGGGTTACTGTTAAGCTATTCCTTCTGGAGTCATTAAGACGCATATGATTTTATAGATTTTTTTTGTAAACGATGTTAATTGTCATTAAGAATGTTAAGCGTAGAATGTGACACGCGTCTTGTCTTAACCTTATGTACAGGGGAGTTTATACAGGTCGTTTTGGTCTGTTTGAAATCGTTTTGTTTTGTAATTGCAGACCAAATATCCTCCAAATGTACCGATTGTACTGAGATAAGCCCCTCTATTGTATTGCTGTCGTTGTGTATATAGCCATTGTCCGATTGAACAGTTACGCAATAGGGACCCGATAGACCCACTGTAACTACTTATCAACCTTATCTGATCCTGGAATGGTTTGCGTAGGTATTGGGTTGCCGGGTCAAAAGATCAAATATTTACACTTTCTAAATAGTAATTGCCTGTAAATAAGTTGTAGGCAATTAAATCATATGCATATGGTACACTTACAGTGAAATGACAATTAGCCAACTTCTATTGATAGTAGGAGATAGTTGTCGGATTGTTTAAACAGTTTGTAACCTGACATCGCCTGACAACAGACGCAATTCTTGACCAAAGGCGGATATGATACATACATAGAGATTATACCTGAGGAAGCGTGTGACTTTTATGAAACGAGTGTGAAGTTTTGTATTACCCGAGCGAGAGCAAATTTGAACGAATTTCGTAAAAGTCTTATGACACACTTCCGAGGATACTAATTTCTTTATAATCAATTCTCTTCCATTTTACTCTCTTAAAATATCAAAGAACAGGGTCACTTCATTGCGACGGCCAGTTAGAGTGACGTAACGATCAATGGGTCCATGCCGTCACAGGCGAAATTATACGGGAACTCGCGCCACAACATTACTGTAGCACAACAGCACAAAAAGCCAACAAGAAGGCCATTTCTGGGTTTTCAATTGGTTTTATTATTGGTGGTACATGTACATTCCTTCCCAGGCCGGTGTTACAGTCAAAGCTTACGGGTACAAGACAGTGCCAAGACCCCCAGTGTGTTCAGGCCTGGAGTCTTAAACGAATCTTTTTTTTACCTATGCTTTCCCTCATATTTAAGCAACATTAATGGCGATGATTACATAACACAACACACAACGTGTCACCAAACAGGTTTACTAGGCTACAAGCTTAATGCTGGACTTTGAGAGTCCGGACTATGTGGTGGGCTTATACAAGGTAACTGAGATCCATTAATTAAAAAAGCTTATTTAATTTATACAATCTTGTTAAGGTTTTCTGTGTAAAACGTCGCTTGAACGTCTAATTGTGCATCCTGCTACATATATATAGGTTGTAGCCTTACGCGGAGACATATACACTGATGTAGCAGGATGCAAATTGTGGCGGTTAGAGCATTTTGAATTGATAGAATGTTATCTGTATTGATGAGTTTTTGTGTTCATAATGATGTTTCCTGTATTTATGAAACCGTCTTGTTTTGAAATGCGCTTTTCTGTAGTGATCTGTCTCTTTGTTATGAAAATGACATTTCTCTGTACAAACAAATGTTGTGAAACAAGGCGCCCCAGAGTCCAGTGCGCCCATCTATTCCCAGGCTTTGTTGATGCTCTATGACAGGGTGACAGGAAATCAATACAGACTCCCCTGGAACTCACTGCTAGCTCCATCTCTTGCCCTCCTTCCCAGTCCCTGAATAATCTTGGGTCTTCCTGTAAGCCGTGTAACCAACACAGTGAGACCGGATCAGCCTTTAACTTAAAGCATCACTGTATATGCCTCCCAACAGATCACTTAATGGCTCTAGATTCGTCAACTCAATGGCAGTGACAATGATTTGTACTCGATTCATGTTATGCACTCAATTCCTTCGACTATTAAATCTTATATATAGCAATTTGTCTTCAGTTACTCAAGTAATTTCTTCTCAGATATGGATATGCATGTACGTCACGTCCGGAAGAAGAAAATAGCACAAAGTGCCTGTGTTGTTGACTGCATGCACTTCTGATTTTCTCTATTTGAACAACATGTATCCTACTGTTAAATAGCTTAGAACCAGGAAATAAATCGGGTTGACTATTACAGTCAAGTCTTTACTATTTACCCAAAAACGGTTATGGTAAGTTCTTTGAACTGTGAATATGAACACGTTCTTTATCATTTCAGTGTTCTATTACCAAATATGCAGAACTTGAAACAAGAAGTGTGATCGCACATACAGATGTTACGACTCACGTATATGCCATGGCACAAGTGATGATGAAGACTTTGACACTAGAAATATCTCATGTGTTAAGATATTAAAATGTGTCATAAAAAAATGCCATAACACAAATCAAAATCTGATGCGGATTTCACGAAACACAGGAATATTAGATGTCATGACGCAAAAGGATATCATGTCACAAGTATATAAGATGTCATTTCAAAGGAAGATGCCATGACACAAGTATATTAGATGTCATGTCACCAGAAGATATCATGACACACAAATATAAGATGTCATGTCACAAGAAGATGCCATGTCACAAGTATGTCAGATGTCATTTCAAAGGAAGATGCCATGGCACAAGTACATTAGATGTCATGTCACAGGATATCATGGCACAATAATATGAGATGTCATGTCACAGGATGGTATCATGACACAAGTATATAACATGTCATTTCAAAGAGGAGAAAACGTGACACAAGAATATTAGATGTCATTTCACAGGATGATATCATGGCACAAGAATATTAGATGTCGTGTCACAGGATGATATCATGACAGAAGTATATATAGTGTTATGTCACAGGATGATATCATGACACATGAATATTAGATGCCATTACACAAAACGATGCCATGACACAAGTATATAAGATGTCATGCCACAGGAAGACCTCATGGCACAAGTATATCAGATGTCGTGTCACAGGATGATATCATGACACAAGTATATATAGTGTTATGTCACAGGATGATATCATGGCACATGAATATTAGATGCCATTACACAAAACGATGCCATGACACAAGTATATAAGATGTCATGCCACAGGAAGACCTCATGGCACAAGTATATCAGATGTCATGACACAAGAAGATATCATGACACAAGTAGTTATGTCATGACATACAATGTAAATGAGGCTAGTAACTACGCTGTATATATGTAATGACACACTTATAAAGTTGTTGTGGCAAACTGCGCCGTAGAAGTCGCCTAATAAAGCAGTGGGGCACTCAGACAGGGCAGATGAGCAATAAAGGAAAGTGGATAATGCTTAAAACTTCCTGCTTTCATCCCACAGGCGACTTAAGTCAGTAAGTGTCACTGTCATATATCTTCCGGGTTGTGTTGTAGCTAACAGCGCAGTCATGCATTGAAAGTAACAAACTTCTATCGATGAGATCTTATTGTGTGTAACCCATTTCTGCTTATAGACATGCATTTATTAACTGCACGTAGCTGAATGGCTAACCATATGACGGTATGCTGGCGACTAGTGACGCATAACAAACGGCAAATGTAAAGACGTAATATCTTCCTCCTTGCTATTCTAAGCTATTTGGGAATTTACAAACATGACAAGGAAGTGAATCCCGTATTGATTATAACTTAAACATGAATTATTCATAGTACCATTTAGATTGTGTCGCTCTGTAAGTTTACCCCCCTCAACCAAAATCAAGTTCTCTTACCCCCCTGCTACTACCACCTCTCACCTCTCTATCTACCCTACGCAAAGCCTTAAAAGTATTCTATCTATACCATTAGCCTACCTAACCAACCTTCCTAAGAGTCCCTCCCAACCCTGGCATCTCCTCTCCCTCAACCCGTATATACACACTATCCCCCTGGTCGCTGCCTCCCTCTTGTCCTCCCCCTCTTCTTCCCTGGTCCCCAACTTTGAATTTACGCATAAACTGACCTGATTTCGACCCCCCCCCCCCCCAAACTCCTATTCCACGACCCTCCGAAGTACTCCCTTCATCCTTGGCCCCCTATGTTCTCTTTTCACATGACCTGACTCCGAAAGGACGACACCGAACCGCGTGTTTACAGAGCGACGCGTCAATCACTGAACAAGACACGTTTTAGACACATAAAAACATTTACTGGGGCTCCATGATGTAATAAAGCTTATTTTCATCTCCATTCGACACCAAGCACATACGAACCGCGAGGGGATGTCATCCTAAAGCTAGGGAAAAACATGTATGAGATATCTCCCATCATCTGTGAACTCTGTGCACAGCGAAATAGCATCTCTCCAGGACACTATAAATCATTTTGCACTACAAGCATGTACATGTGAACCACTTTTTATCAGTTTCCTGTCAGCAGTAGCCTATCTTAGCAGCCCGGGGCATTACTTGACATGCCTTCTCTGAGTATCAGATAGGAGTGGAGTATATAAAATAACGTGATACAAATCTTTCCTCATACACCATGGACCAAAAACAAAACAAAAATATATAACATTTTAATGATAACGCGTCAGTTATCTTAGAGCTCCTTTTAGATGTAGAATATCTCTTGAGCCAGGGGGGTCGCATATGTATTATGTAATTTATATATAATTAAGTAATGCTCCAGGCGATAAGGCTCTCTGTCAAAAAGCTTGACCAAAACTCTTCATGTTGTTCTTACCTTGTGGGTTTGATTTGTCAACTTTAGCACTTGGCATGATGGATCTCACAGCTCGGAACCCTTTGTTTCTAAGACTATCGTCCCTACTCGCACAAACCAGAGTTCGTCTCTCGCTGTGGTGTGTCTCTGAGCAGTGTAGTGTTCGCTGGTTGCTCGCAGAGCTTATCTGGCCTTTTAGCTTCCGCGTTGTCACGTGACAATCATAATGAGAATAGGGCGCCCGGGTTCATGTTTGTAAGTGTACGTAGATATGGGATGTGCGTTAGAATGAAATAGCGGTCACTTCCTACTACAACGTCTTCTACTACCGAAATAAATGACGTCATCACGCCTGACCATACCATTCCAAGAAACAAAGAAAGGGATGCAACGTGTACCCTAGATCGAATGCAGCGTAAATCTCCAATTTAGCAATTAAGTTTTTCGCGGTATTGACTGTAAAGTAAGGAAAGTGAACCCTTGTGTCTTTTTCTGTCGTTATGTGATTTTTTAATGGATGTAAAATAAAATCATTGTTATCACATACTATGAAAGGCAAGAACACTAATATTTGGGTAAAAAGTTTGATATATACACTGAACAGATTATCACCTACTTCTAGTAGTATCGAATGAACAGATATCATATTTTAGTTGACACAATGTTTAATTTTAATATACCTAATCATGATACGAGGTCTTCCGAATAGGGACAGTGGTTAGCTGGCGCAGCACTCATATCGTTGCATTGTCAACAAATCCATATCACCCCGGTTCGGAAATCCATATCATCCCAATCTAGTTAAATCTAGCTGTAATGTTTACGTCCCATACGTTCTACGTAAACAGTACAGCTAGTTTAACTACATTGATAACATCCCAGCTACAAATTCATATTGATATCTGCCAAAGGGACTTATAGTTTTTCTCTGCAGTATGACGTCAAAGTCGTTTTATAATTTTAAACCTATTTCCTGATTGAGAAAATGATTTAGGATTATACAAAATTTGCATCAAATACTATTTTCTATCATAACCCTGGATATATATGGGTGGTCTTGTTTTGATATTTCCTGGTATAGAAAACAATACATATTGTTATCGGTTATTTTCGAAATTATATCGTTAATTGTGAACGAAAACGGGGTTGGAAATTATTTTTTGTAATCTTATCATCATATATATTATATGTTTTTTTCTCCATATCAGTTGAGCTACCGAGGATCCATGCCGCTTGATGTAAATTTTGTTGTCATGTTTGGATTTTAGTTTTTGCTATAAATATATACCAATATTTCAATAAAATAGTTATTAATGTCAGGATTCAAGTTTTTAGTTCTTTTACCCTTAGCAGGGGGTATTGTAAATTGTCTAAATGCTTATTTTTATCAAGACATGCTCAACCCGCAAAATATACCACAGAAACGATTATGAATTAATTGCATATAAACAAATTTAGTTGAAACATTGTAAAAAATAGTTTTTAATGTAAGGAATCAAGTGTTTTGTTCTAAAACCCTAATCAGAGGGTATTGTAAGAAGTCTAAATATTTATTCTTATCAAGACATGTTAAACAGCGAAATATGTCACTAAATTAAAAACGTTTATGAATTGATTGTATATAAACAAATTTAGTTGAAACCATTGTAGGAGTGTTCCGCGGGAGTGTAAGTCAAATGATAACCCGATTCCCTCGGGTTATGGAAATAACCTCTGCTCGGGCTATGCCCTCGCAAGGCTATTTTCCATAACCCCTCGGTACCGGGTTATTATTTACTACATTGTCTGTTTCGGTGAGCACTAGTCAGTAATAGACATATTTCCTTCGTTAACTGAACTAGTGTTCACCAATTATGTGTTATGAACCCAATGCAGTTCAAATTGATTAATCTTGATTTGATAAAAAAATGTCAATGTGAGTAAATGTGAATTTACTACAGGGCTACTTATTGTAAGGCAGGTTGTGGAACTATTTCCAGACGGAATGGAAGGACCCAGAACAACCAATCATAGTGAGTGTTGGCACTTATACCTGAACAGTCTGTCAGCTTGTAACCCAAACATGTCCAAGTTTGTAGACATCCTGAAAGAACAGTTGTCCGGGGTCAAGATTGTCATTCTCAGCTACAGAACAGTGGTTCCAGGCGTCCCAGGAAAAGGTCAAAGACACGTTTAAGTGTTTTTGATTTGAAAATTTATTCCTAATGCAGGATATTTACGATCCCAAAACACACTCTTATGATAACCTCTATGTATCTGCAAAATAAATGATCATCTTGAAATATTGAATTATGAAGAGTTTTTATCTGCAAAACAGATGATCATATTGAAATATTGAATTATGTAACATGTTGTAAAACATTTGCCTGAAACAGTCTATAAGTTAATCCCCTATTGTTCCCGGATTATCACGCCTCTATGATTTTGAATGGTGAAATTGACCGACTGGCAATGTGGGAACCAATCTATATGTTATCTTCCCCTAAGTCCTTACGTTACATCTAGCTACTAACCCACCTGGTCCGTGCCAATGAAAAAAGAACTGGCTGATCCCTTTGAATCGGACAATCTAGTTAACACAAGCTGTTAGAGTCGGCAAATCTAGTTAAAACTAACTGTAATGTTTATTTCCAATAAGTCATACATTAAATTCATATTGATATCTGCCAAAGGGACTTATAGTTTTTCTCTGCAGTATGACGTCAAAGTCGTTTTATAATTTTAAACCTATTTCCTGATTGAGAAAATGATTTAGGATTATACAAAATTTGCATCAAATACTATTTTCTATCATAACCCTGGATATATATGGGTGGTCTTGTTTTGATATTTCCTGGTATAGAAAACAATACATATTGTTATCGGTTATTTTCGAAATTATATCGTTAATTGTGAACGAAAACTGGGTTGGAAATTATTTTTTGTAATCTTATCATCATATATATTATATGTTTTTTTCTCCATATCAGTTGAGCTACCGAGGATCCATGCCGCTTGATGTAAATTTTGTTGTCATGTTTGGATTTTAGTTTTTGCTATAAATATATACCAATATTTCAATAAAATAGTTATTAATGTCAGGATTCAAGTTTTTAGTTCTTTTACCCTTAGCAGGGGGTATTGTAAATTGTCTAAATGCTTATTTTTATCAAGACATGCTCAACCCGCAAAATATACCACAGAAACGATTATGAATTAATTGCATATAAACAAATTTAGTTGAAACATTGTAAAAAATAGTTTTTAATGTAAGGAATCAAGTGTTTTGTTCTAAAACCCTAATCAGAGGGTATTGTAAGAAGTCTAAATATTTATTCTTATCAAGACATGTTAAACAGCGAAATATGTCACTAAATTAAAAACGTTTATGAATTGATTGTATATAAACAAATTTAGTTGAAACCATTGTAGGAGTGTTCCGCGGGAGTGTAAGTCAAATGATAACCCGATTCCCTCGGGTTATGGAAATAACCTCTGCTCGGGCTATGCCCTCGCAAGGCTATTTTCCATAACCCCTCGGTACCGGGTTATTATTTACTACATTGTCTGTTTCGGTGAGCACTAGTCAGTAATAGACATATTTCCTTCGTTAACTGAACTAGTGTTCACCAATTATGTGTTATGAACCCAATGCAGTTCAAATTGATTAATCTTGATTTGATAAAAAAAGGTCAATGTGAGTAAATGTGAATTTACTACAGGGCTACTTATTGTAAGGCAGGTTGTGGAACTATTTCCAGACGGAATGGAAGGACCCAGAACAACCAATCATAGTGAGTGTTGGCACTTATACCTGAACAGTCTGTCAGCTTGTAACCCAAACATGTCCAAGTTTGTAGACATCCTGAAAGAACAGTTGTCCGGGGTCAAGATTGTCATTCTCAGCTACAGAACAGTGGTTCCAGGCGTCCCAGGAAAAGGTCAAAGACACGTTTAAGTGTTTTTGATTTGAAAATTTATTCCTAATGCAGGATATTTACGATCCCAAAACACACTCTTATGATAACCTCTATGTATCTGCAAAATAAATGATCATCTTGAAATATTGAATTATGAAGAGTTTTTATCTGCAAAACAGATGATCATATTGAAATATTGAATTATGTAACATGTAAAACATTTGCCTGAAACAGTCTATAAGTTAATCCCCTATTGTTCCCGGATTATCACGCCTCTATGATTTTGAATGGTGAAATTGACCGACTGGCAATGTGGGAACCAATCTATATGTTATCTTCCCCTAAGTCCTTACGTTACATCTAGCTACTAACCCACCTGGTCCGTGCCAATGAAAAAAGAACTGGCTGATCCCTTTGAATCGGACAATCTAGTTAACACAAGCTGTTAGAGTCGGCAAATCTAGTTAAAACTAACTGTAATGTTTATTTCCAATAAGTCATACATTAAATCACTGATAATTATGCTCATAATGTGTAAAATGCAATATAAATCCTAACGACACCCAATTCAAAGAGATCAGCCAGTTCTTTTTCCATTGGTTGATTTCCGCGCATGCGCAACACGGACCAGGTGGGTTAGTAGCTAGATGTAACGTAAGGACTTTGGGGACGATAACATTACAGCTAGTTTTAACTAGATTGTGTGGGAACACCCCGTGTAGGGGGTTTGGTGCCAATGTGCCTACATCCCATTGTGCCTACATCCCAATGTGCCTACAGAAACTGTGTAGGCACTTTGGGAACTGAAAATACACCCCTTCTCAGAAAGTGGGTATGACCCGTAGATCAACAGTTGTTACCTAAGCAGATGTAAGGAGATTAGAATGTTAACAAAACGTAGTCAGTTCTACTGCTTAGATGTTCTGATGAGTTAAAGTGGTTAAGACACTGATTAGCTGTGTTAAGAAAACGTTGAGTAAAGAGCTTATCTTTCAAAATAAAACATAATGTTTTGATAAGTAATGTTAGATTGTTTAATTCTGCTCCCCACATAATGAGTAGAGAGCTTTGCTCTCTGGCTGCAGCTGTACACTGTGCACTGTCTTGTAGAGGGGAAGATGTTCCCTGTTGCCTTCTGTCTCCTACCTAATAAGACCCGTGCGACGTATACCAGATTGTTTACCCTGCTGAAAGAAGAGGTTTCCACACGACTCGGTGTTGAACTGTCTCTAGACACTGTGCAGACTGACTTTGAGTGTGCCGCAATCAGAACCAGCACGGCAACACTGGACCAAGGACAAACAATCATTTGGAAGGATATCACAACGGGTTGAAAAAAAGAGTCAAGAAGTCTCATCCCAACATCTACGAACTAATCGGGGAACTAAAGAAAATGGAGAGGGAAGAGCGTGTCCTAAGGAGGCAGTTAGAACACGGTGGTACCAGACGTCAGCGGTCAAGGGTATATAGAGACTTGGACACCAAGATCCAGAGACTGAAGAACCAGCTGTCCACAGGGATGAAGACACCGCTGCAGTTTGTTGATGCTGTGGGGCACCTAGTGAAATTGCAATGACATTGATTTCAAATACTTAAGTGCAGTCAGATGTATCAGTGTGTCTTCTTCAAAGAAGCATGAAATGTCAGGAAATGTATGAAGTGAAGTAATATGTATCTGTTACTGTTTATTGTTATGAATTAAATTAGTAAACCTCTCAAACCCATCAAATTTCTTTTTACTTATTTCAAGTGGAATAGTCCATTATCAAATAGGTTGGATGAACCCAATACACAAACCACCCATGCATGTCTCTGTTTTGATAGCAGTGTAGGCACATTGGGATGTAGGCACATTGGGAACAGGCCGTGTAGGGACGGGGGGACTCGAGCATGAACTCCCCTGAGGCAAGAGGGCTCGAGGTGGATGGTTCTCTAATAATAGCGATAACCTTGCATAACCCTGTTTCTTAATTGTTGGCAACGTTTTCTAGATTTGCTACCCTGAAATGTTGGTAATTTTTTCATATAGTCACAATAATCACAAACAAATTTTGATTATTTTTTTCAAATATATCAAAGTATCTATTTTATTTCTCGTTGAAAATGATTTTTTAAAGGAAAATGGATGTATGTGATTTTTTCATTTACTGGCAAATCAAAATCTGAAGTTGTATTGGTGACCGATACTGACAAAGACGCATCTCTTGTATGGATATAGAAATGAAATGAATAATACAAATAATCTTACTTTGTTTATTTGATATTGGAAATGAGCTGGTCGCATTAAAACCGATGAAGTCATAAAACAACGATGCACTGCATATAATCGCATTGCCTCGTGCGAAACTGAAACAAGGAACATGCAACTTATTGACAGTTGACAGAAATCAAGCTTATTGGTTTAAAAAACACGATTATGGTGTATGATCAATCTCTCGGGTGGACTGTAAGGTTGTATTAACGATATCAATGGACATTTGATTGTGAAGTAGTGAATGTTGCTTAAAAGTATCAGCGTATAGGGGCAATAGCACATTTTTAGGGGGATTATAAGGTGATGTCAGGAAAATTAAAATCAATGGTTACAATTGAAAGACAATGTATTTAAACTAAATGGAGAAGTAATAATTCAAATAAATAACGTAAAGTTTAGCCATGCGATTCGTTTTTCTTGCACAAAATGAATTAAAGGTGTTCACACAAAATGGCCGCCAATGGATTCTATGTGAATCTTCATACTTTGTCCTCTGACTATTGATGATTGGCTTGTGTAATGAGATTTCTGACAATGTCAAAATAATACATTTAACATTAAGTTACAATTATCAGTGAGAATTTTAGAATATAAAATTATCAAAAAACGTGCTACTGTCCCTTTAAAGCCTATCTTCTTTTTTTAGTGATAATATGTAGGTATAAAGTCGCTATCATGATAAAAAAAAATACGTGTCATGGACCAATATAAGCCTTAATATTGTTATATATTTAAACCGATGAAATCACGTGATGCAACGAGTCAGTAATTCCATCGGTTTAAATATATAACAATATCAGGGCTTATATACTGGTCCATGACATACGCATAAAACGTGTGCGAACGAGTCAAACGCATTTTTAAACTTATCTTAAGCAGTCTGAGAGAGTAAAGTGATTACAGTTTTTCATTGAACAAAATAACTATCATATTTTTGTCATTTCTTGATGATTGAGATGTTTTGCATTGTCACGCCATTTATGTAGATAGCCTCTATCATGCTCTATAAAGAGTTTTGATAAAACTGGTAAATGGTCAGTCTGATTAAAATCGACTATGATTCGAGGATGAAAGGTATACAAATATTGTCTCTAGTGGGGTTTGAACTTCAACCAGCCCGGCTTTCCTCTCATTCACAGACAGGATGTTCTGGCTGGTTCGAGCCCCCGAGAGGCAATATTTTTGATATTTTATTCCTCGGAGTACGGTCAATTTTAATCAGACTGGGTAAATGGTTAAATCGTGTTTGCTAGAATACCACCAAAAACATGAAATAAACATTGAAGTTATCTCCTAGCCATCTTCCTACGCAAAGCCGAAAACGCCAGTAAGAGCGTGATATTACAAAACCAACTTAGTTATCATGAATATTTATACCGGTAATACAACTCATGACTTGACCTTGAAGGTGAATATTCCTAGCTAGATCTTTAGGGTTAAGAGAAGGAAGTTAGGTGCAAAAGTTCTTGAAACCTCAATGGGAGAAGTCATATATATAGCCAAGACGGACGTACATAGCATTACTCATATCTCGTGACCGTGACTTTAGACGGGTAACTTATTTTGACATTGCACATTCAAGGTCAAAAATCAACGCCACGAGTTGTAAATTCACTAAAATGTCATTTATACGCGACATTTTGAAAAGTGTTTTAGAGCTCCATGAAGTTCTTATTGTAATAAATTAACTTGATGGAAAAGTACAAAATGTTTTCGCTACAATCGGTCAAAGGTGAAGGTCACAGCATGGACACGACTTTGGCCAATAAAGCATATTCTTGCAAATATGCTTCTTTTTTTTAATATATAAACACTTGTATTCTAATTGTTACATGATTGTTATCCTCGGTCAACAGTGATCATTGACTGTGTGACTTTGAATGTCAAAGGTCAAGGTCGCAAGATAAGGCTAAAGCCAAATTTTGCCCTAGACAATAACTATTCCTTTGCTTAATTTTCCTGAACTCATTTACATAACTTCCTCCTAAATACCTCTGAGAACTGATTTTTGATGTTACCCCTTAATGTTAAACACTTTTAATCGAAAGTGATCAATGACTGTTTGACCGTAAATGTCAAAGGTAACTGTCACAAGTTATGGTTTTTGAAATTTACAAAAACTTATTTTAATCATTTGTTGACTAGACCGCCTGGTTTGTTTGACATTAAAAATTTAAGGTCAGGCTTCAAGGTCATGACTTCTCATCTATTTTTTGTAGTATTTTTCTTTTAAAAATAGCACCATTTCATTGTTGATGTACAGAAGTCAGTACAGTGGTAGAGACAAAACCAGTTTTGGGCTGCTCTGCTTTCGCCGTTTCCACGAACGCTATAGTAGATTTAAAGTAATTTTCATCCCAGAAAACCTTATTTTTAAAGTTTAAATGTATATGGTCTGCAAGGCATCATATTTGAGGGCTTGGAATCACAACTCTTCATACTGAGTGTTTTTAGGGTACAGTAGTACTAGGGTGGTATTCAAGAACAGACAAAGGCAATGGCATAAGCCAATTTTTTCTAAGAGGCCTTACAGGCTTCAAGTAAAAGATTTAAGAAAACAATTGATTATCTAACTAAAAAAAGTTTAATGACAATCATAAAAATATTGTTATTATGCAAGTTATACATTTAAAGGGGCAGTAGCACGTTTTTTGATAATTTTAAATTCTAAAATTTTCACTGATAATTGTAACTTAATGTTAAATGTATTATTTTGACATTGTCAAAAATCTCATTACACAAGTCAATCATCCATAGTCAGAGCACAAAGTATGAAGATTCACATAAAATCCATTGGCGGCCATTTTTTGTGAACACCTTTAATTCATTTTGTGTAAGAAAAAGGAATCGCATGGCTAAACTTTACGTTATATATTTGGATTATTACTGCCCCATTTATTTTAAATACATTGTCTTTCAATTGGAACCATTAATTTTCAACTTCCTGACATCACCTTATATTCCCCCTAAAAACGTGCTACTGCCCCTTTAAGCAGGGAGACTTAATATATACAAATGCAACAATTTAAGAATGAAAAAAGACATCCTGCTAAATAACTTTCTTATAAAATCTAGAAGCAAAAGCAAGTTCAAGACTGAATATCCTCATGTTAATGAAGGATCTAAGAAGGATGAAAGGTTAAGTTCTCTTTGACTTATATAAACTATGTAACTGGTGACATTTTGGCATCGCCCCCTTTAGATTTTGTGGTACCAGAATCCAATATAATGAAAACTGTGCATCATAAGCGTAAGGTTAAATGCTGATTTTTTCAAAAGTGATAATTCGCAAAATCTCAGTCAGTTCTGTATGCTTTGGCAAAGCAAATTTAACAACCATTTTAGTTTTACATAACAATTGCATTTACCATCTCATTAGTTTTTGAGGTTGATATGTAAAATAAAATTTATCATAAAGCAAAAAATCTTTTAAAGAGTTATAAAACAGCACTATCTTATATAAAAAAAATAAAATCCATATTTTATTTTTCAAATATTTTCTCACACACTGTAAATAATTTTTTTTACATAAATGCATGATATTTTCAATGTCACCATATGATTCACAAAGTATCCAAGACGTGTTATTATTGGCTGCAAATAAGGTAAAGGTAGATATCTTGTGTTGCAACCTTAGAAAATGAATGAATGAATGAATTTCTTTTATTTCCTCCAGATATCAATCTGAAGATCATTGTACACATATCAATTTACATCACATAATTATGACATGTCCACAGAAAATGATATGTACAAAGCAACGTCAAGAAAAATATCTAATATGTACACTTGAGCGAGGAGGATAAGGAATATAGGTATTTACTGTAAAGGATTATCATACATCTCCATGGCATTTCATCTATTTGGTTAGTTATAGGTAATTTTCCTCCAGAAAAAAGAGAGAGCATTTCATCTTCTGTTAATAGTTCAATTTGTACATATACATCAACATCAAAAAGATCTAGAAGTTTGGAAAATAACTGATTTCTGTTGTACATAAAATGTTCAGTGTAGAATAGTATGACAGTCCAAATCGTTACAGTGTCTGTTACATGATTCACAATGTTTTGAAAACTTTGCCCTTGAGTTGATTTGTAGCTAATAAGAACAGAGGCTTGCTCAGATATGACAAGAGCTTAAATTCAACTCTATTAGTGTCAATTTGGTGATAGTAATTCATAATAAAGATTATCAATTTTCTTTTGACGTGTGACCAGCTGGAAGCACGAGGTACTTATAACACAAATGGCCACAGAACCATACATGTTCTCTACAATAACTCCCTTACTCCTGCTGACCACATTACATGTCCAAATATTTGTGGGTAATTCCTGATTTGTTGTCACAACCTCCTTGTGGTTTTAACATATTCAAGGGGAGTTAATCTCATAGGGAACCCTGATCTGTGATATGTGTGCCTATGTTGAATAAGAACGTGTAATGACAGATGAAGTTAAGGTTGGTGATTCTTCAAGCAGAAGAGATGTGTTGTGCCGTCTGCAAGGGTGGATATACCATCCAGAAGAGTGTTATTACACACATAGGGTGGATATACCATCCAGGAGGATAGTGTTATTACACACATAGGGTGGATATACCATCCTGGAGAAGAGTGTTATTACACACATAGGGTGGATATACCATCCAGGAGGATAGTGTTATTACACACATAGGGTGGATATACCATCCTGGAGAAGAGTGTTATTACACACATAGGGTGGATATACCATCCAGGAGAAGAGTGTTATTACACACATAGGGTGGATATAACATCCAGAAGAGTGTTATTACACACATAGGGTGGATATACCACCCAGAAGAGTGTTATTACACACATAGGGTGGATAGACCATCCAGGAGAAGAGTGTTATTACACACATAGGGTGGATATA
This sequence comes from Steromphala cineraria, assembly GCA_916613615.1. Taxonomy (NCBI): domain Eukaryota; kingdom Metazoa; phylum Mollusca; class Gastropoda; order Trochida; family Trochidae; genus Steromphala; species Steromphala cineraria. The sequence goes on along the minus strand of OU744725.1, from coordinate 54,396,913 downwards.
CCACCCAGAAGAGTGTTATTACACACATAGGGTGGATATATACCATCCAGGAGAAGAGTGTTATTACACACATAGGGTGGATATACCATCCTGGAGAAGAGTGTTATTACACACATAGGGTGGATATACCATCCAGGAGAAGAGTGTTATTACACACATAGGGTAGATATATACCATCCAGAAGAGTGTTATTACACACATAGGGTGGACATACCATCCAGGAGAATAGTGTTTTTACACACATAGGGTGGATATATACCATCCAGAAGAGTGTTATTACACACATAGGGTGGATATATATATCCAGAAGAGTGTTATCACACACATAGGGTGGATATACCATCCAGGAGAATAGTGTTTTTACACACATAGGGTGCATATATACAATCCAGAAGAGTGTTATTACACACATAGGGTGCATATATACAATCCAGAAGAGTGTTATTACACACATAGGGTGGATTCAGAAGAATAACAACACATTATTGTCCTCAGTACATGTACATTTTGGAAATTCGATAAGTGCCCAAGGCACCCGGAGGCCACGGTGCAGCGCCAGTTAATGCGTTGTTCTGCCTTTACAATGCTGAGTGTCAAGGCAGCAACAACTCCCACCTTTTAACGTCTTTTGGTATGACACGACCGGGAATCGAACCCCGTTCTTCCGGGTGACGAGAGGACACTCTACCACTGAGCTACGCCCCCTAAGAATTCCCTAAGTCATGGATATCCAAAAGGTGTTTTCATTGGCTGCAAATAAGGGAGATGTTATAAGTTGCACTTTTTTGCCGCTAGGACAATCTGCCGGAACTCCTGGATCTTGGCGTAATAGAACAGAGGCTTACTCGGGTATGACTGAGTTGCCTCTGTGGGGAGAGAATGGTATGCAAAAGGAAATGTGTTTTTTTTTCAGCGCTTGAAATCAAACTGTTTGTATTCTTTATGTTAAACCTTTGATTGTTTCAGGAACTACACATGAATGATAGCAGTTACGGTAATTGTTTGATGAAACTGAAGTCTGCTTTCTTGTGCATTATTTCAAAAGGACCATTCCAAATGCATTTGACCTCCCGATAACTGACTTCCTATAAAGGATTTCGAACATTGGTTGAAGAGAACACTAGCATAGATACTGAGGGCCATTTGCTGAATCATACCGTGAACAACGGGATTGTGTGCGGGAGTGTTTGAATTAAAATACATGTGAATATTTGCATGTTTAAAGGAAACCAAATGGCAAGAATTGAAAGCAGTATGAACATGTAATATGAAAATGACTTCAAAGTTTCTCTGTAATAAAGAGTGTTTATTCTGTCTTTTGTTTTCTATTATTACCGTTCTTGTGGCCTTTGATATTCTTTAGAATGGCATATTAAACAAAAGACATAATGTATCTGAATGCACAGGTGGAAATCAAAACAAATTCTAAAGAATATCAAAAGTACCTCTGATATCGACCTGATAACCGCACCATGTGGTGTATAGAGAGATAAATTGAATATGAACCAGCATGAAGCATACAGGTAATCAGAGCTTCAGGTTGAGCCATTCCCCCATTTATTTTATCAATGACCCATCTGGGGTCCAACAGGCCCATGCCATGATTTTATGATACAGGCTACTAACTTTTATAAAGCAAAAAATTTGAACATAAACTTATGTAAAGGAAAAGCTATGTCATTATGTATGTTTTTATAACAATTGTAAGATAATGCAACATGTATTTATAATTATAAGTTCATCCCAATAACCAGGAAAAGTTATATTATTTTCCTTTGGCCCCTGCAAAAAGAAATTGACCCCTCAAATCTCTGAGTGAGGGGCCCCTTTGACCCACAGGAATTTTTATAAATCTGAAGTTCTGCAGGCAATAGAGAGATAAACATAATTTGAACCAACATCAAGCATATGCAGCCAAATAGAACGAAGGGCATGGTTTGATATACAATATTTCTTCAATAATGTCTCATTGTCTGCAGGTTACCACATCTATAAGGATTTTCAACACACAAGCTTGGGGTCTAACCCTTGTCTGGATTGTTTCTTCCGATCACTTGAATGAATGTGTCTCACCGACCCTAGGACTCTGCTACCTCTTCATCTGTGTGAGATCTCATGTGCTTCCTCATATTACGTATATGAGAAATTTTCTTACCACAAACATCACAAGTTAATTTCGGCTGATGAGTCTTCTCATGTAATTTCATATTGCCCAATTGTGCAAACGTCCTGTCACATTTATTACACTTAAATGGCTTCTCACCAGTATGAATTCGCATGTGGACTTTCACCTCCTGAGAATGAGCAAAAAATTTCCCACACTCAGTACACTCATAAGGTTTTTCACAAGTGTGGACTTTCATGTGCGCTTTCAGATATGTTGATAGAGCAAATGCTTTATCACACACAGTACAACTATAATCTTTTTCACCTGTGTGAATTTTCATGTGCATTTTCAGAGAATTTAAATGAGTAAATGCTTTTTCACACTCACTACACGAGAAAAGTTTCTGCCCTGAATGAATTCTCATATGGGTTCTGAGATTTGATAATTGTGCGAATACTTTATCACAAACATTACATTCATGGGGCTTCTCTCCTGTGTGGATTCGCATGTGGTTTCTTAGATGATATGAACCTTGAAATGTTTTATCACATACCAGACACTTTTGAGGCTTTTCTTTGGAATGGTTCTTCATATGTGATTGAAGGTCGGTAGGATTTAGATATGTTCTGCCACATTCATCACACTTATGTCTTTCATCAGTGTGGATTCTGATGTGTGTGTTGAGGGTCCCTTCGTGTGTAAATGTCTTCCCACACTTGTCACACTTGAATGTTTTGTCCCGACTGTGAGTTTTCATGTGTGAACGCAAGGCATCTGTTCTTGAAAATGAGTTACCACACTCCTTGCACTTGTATGGTTTTTCTCCAGTATGTATGCGTACATGTACTTTAAGTTGATATTTTTTTCTGAAACTTTTACCACATACCATGCACTCGTGCAGACGTTCATCACTATGCATCTTCTTATGAGAATATAGGCAACTGGATCTTGAAAAGGCCTTCCCACATTCATTACACTTAAAAGGGGTTTCACCAGAATGGACTATCTCGTGAGCTTTCAGGCAATTTGGTTGTGAGAACGATTTGTCACACTGATCACATTTGAATAGTTTCTCTCTAGTATGAGTTCTAAGGTGACTCTCCAACCGACTGAAGCAGGTAAATGTCTTGTCACAATCTGTGCAATCGAATGGTCTTTCCTTGGTATGGCTTTTAAGGTGCTTCTGAAGTGAACTCAACTTGCTGTATATTTTCCCACAAGTGTCACATTTAAAAGAGTTTTTTCCGGTACCACTCATGCTGAAACCTGAAGATCAGTAGGATGTTATACAGTCAAACCACACTTTGGGCTAGAATCAGAATTGCAATGGATAGAATGCTTCCCAGTCAAGTCAACTTGTGGCTAGTCTCAGAATTGCAATGGATAGAATGCTTCCCAGTTAAGTCAACTTTGGGCTAGACTCAGAATTGCAATGGATAGAATGCTTCCCAGTCAAGTCAACTTTGGGCTAGACTCAGAATTGCAATGGATAGAATGCTTCCCAGTCAAGTCAACTTTGGTCTAGTCTCAGAATTGCAATGGATAGAATGCTTCCCAGTCAAGTCTTAGAAATGCAATGCATTAGGCTTCACCATCAAATTGCACTTTATCCAAGACTGAATTGAAATATTTAGAATGCCTTCCTGTTTCCATTCAAATTGCAATTTGAAGATCCGAAATGTGTTGACGCTCCTAAGAATTCATTTGCTGACGCCAAAATTGGAAATTGGCAAATGCATATGGTTGAGCTTTTTGTCCGCTGAAGTCCAAAGCAGAATGACAATATGATGAGGTTGAAGGCAACTGTTGTTCTTCAAAGCATCTGCAAAAAAGGGTATTACTATTAGTTTTAAATGATAGCATTCTGTATTCATTAACTAAGCGAGTCTTCATAGTCTTAGAGAACAATGTAAATAAAATTTACTCTGTGAATTTGAGGAAAATATACAAACTGTGGATTTGGTACCTTTCATATCAACAAATATTCCTTTCTTGAAGTCTTAAGTTACAGTTTGACACTTATTTTGTTCATAAAGGAATTAAGAATTCTGGTCACCTTTGGCTTAAAATTAAAGTTTTATCTCCAATGAGTCATTAAAAGCAAAAACACTGCAAAATTTGACATTTCTGATTGAACATTTGGTTTAGCTCCCTTTGACAAACAGACTACAGTACAAGTACAACTTATTGTAAAGCTACAGATAAGAAAATTTTACCACTTTTACATTTGTATAATGTTAATTCATAATTATCAATTATTCCACTTAAATTATATCAACTTATGTTTAAACTAGAAGTCAAGGGAAACAATTCTTAATAAGTAGTTGGGACATTAAGTTAACCAATTGGCAATTTTTTAACAAAAGTATTGATAAGTTAAGTTGGTTCTGACTTGTGAGATTATTGTTTCAAAAATGTTCCTATAAAATTCAAAATAAAATATCCCTATCTTCTTTAACCCATTAACAAGTAATAACAATCCTATCATATATTATTTAAACAATATGATTTTGGGTTTGTCTCTTAAATACACAAACATGATATGGACGTACAGGTGTCAATTTAAAACTCTAAACAAAAGTTACTCGTTTCTAACCTGTTTGCGCCAGGTCGTTTTGTGATTATTTTAAGACTGGGTAGAACTCAGGAATGAGAAAATATAGTTCTTTACTGAACATATATGATTTTTTTTTCATTTTTAGATGCAGCAGCATTTGGTTTTTCATCTATTATAATCATATGTGCTTTGCAAATAGAAATACTCATGCTTTATAAAATGGGGAACCAGTGATTTCGTAGGAGGATCGTTTTCGTAGAAGCGGTGATTTCGTAGGAGGATCCAGTTCGTAGGAGGTGATTTCGTAGGAGTGATAATTTACATGTTACGTTTAGTTGTCAGCTTTGTCTTTTATGTTTTAAGGTATGATGTGTTGATATGTAACATTTGAGATGTTTTGATTGTCAAATGCTTTGTCGGCGACCTAGTGCTACCTTTTTCATCTTCACCGATGAGATCTGTTAATCTTCCAATCCAATCTTTGATCAAATATATCAGCTTTCATAGAACCATACTTACCAAATTACTTTATTTTTTAAAACAACAACTCAAACTATTAAACAGGGATAACCGATAATCCGGTAAAATCAGTTGCAAAATAAACTCGCATCGTCTTCCAGTCGTTTCCACTAAGTGTATAACATCATACTATACCTCTTTTATTTTATTTTATTTATAAATGCAAACGCCAACAATAAACATTGCCGGTAATCAACAATTCTTCAACAAATCTACTTTTATGAAAACACTGTCCAATCCTTCGAAATCACCGAAAAATCCTCCTACGAACTGGATCCTCCTACGAAATCACCTACACCCATAAAATGAGTTTACCATGATAATAGCCTCAATAACTCACTTGTTCGCTGAAGTCCAAAGCAGAGTGACAATATGATGAGGAAGGCAAGTGTTGTTCTTCAAATCTGCATCTGCAAAAAGGGTATTTCTATTAGTTTTAAATGATAGCATTCTATATTCATTTCCTTGATTCTTAAAGGGAGGCTGATCGGATCTCAGAAAAACCTTAAGATTGAGTAAACGCCAGGACGGGCTCTTTGACTTTGTTATTGTTTTGCAGTTGCATGCTGGGAAAATTTTCGACTGGTTTTACGACTACAATGCGCTGGAATTAAACACTCTTCTGCTCAACGTATCATGGAATACTATAGGGAATAAACGCATATTTACAACTATGGGTTTGAAACCAGCGGTAATAAATACCTGTTTCAAGAAAGAAGCTGTATTAATTCACAGTGTAACAAATGATCTGGGTCAGACGAAATCTTATGGGATAATTTTATAACTCTTTTTCATAAAGATAAGATAAATTTCTAAACGAAAAGTTTTCGGGGTAAGGATTTATTACTCAGAGACAGAGACCATAGCAAAATTGGGAAGAAAGGGTTAAAATGCTTTCAATGAAACAATGGTAAAATAAACATAGTACAAGGTTAATTTACATCGGTACCTGGTACAATATAAAACATGTTCAGTGAAAGAAAACAACGAACCAGCTTAGTTTGAGAGCGAGCGCCTCCAGCAGGGCTAATAGCGAACCTGCTCAGATGATCCATGTATATAATGTTATATCTATGTTAATAATGTATAATCTTACAGTTTGGGAGTGTGTCCGGAGGAAAAGCTTTCATTCATTAAAATTTTCATTGGTCATATTAAATGTTCTACAACTTCATTGGTTCATTAAACTAGACATTGTGCCGGAGAAAGAAATAAAATTTTCATTGGTCAGATTTAATGTTCTACAATTTCATTGGTTCATTAAACTGGACATTGTGCCCGAGAAAGAAATAACATTTAATGACACAATAATAAGCGGTGATTGTGTATATTTCTTGTCCACTAAGCCAGACACGACGGCGCCATCAAGCAATGGCCCGGCAGTTATATGACCTGTTACGACACATGACTAGACTCACTGGACGTCAATTAACTGACACCTCACACCTGTTATCTGTAACATCCGGCTTTTTGATACACAACTTCAAATGGCAGATTCCTCGTCGTCTTCAAGGCACTTTTTAATGTGTATTAGATGTAACTGCAGACTATTAAATTTAAAACTTCTTTGAGAGGCATTTTAGAAATTGGAATGACAAAGACGTTGTCATCCATATATCCCTCTGCATTATTGTTAAATTTATTATACAAATTTAAAACAATGTTATTTAAGAACGAAAAATGATAGATTAAAATTATTAGATGAGAACATTGCTTTTTTTTTGTAAACCCCATTATCACTCAGTTACATGATTTCACTGAATAATGAGACAAAGTTAATGAGTTATTTAGGCAATAAGCAAACATTTATATAATACTTCACTCTTTGATTGGATACTTTATCTTCTTAAACTCTGAGAAATATTATGTTCTATTTAGAAGATTTAGGGAAAAAACTAGTCATATGATTTAATCATATATTTTTCGTGAAAAAAAATAAACTAATGAATAGATTTATCAAAAATTCAAAATTTATTTCAAAATTGTTCCAGTATTATTATTTTGGAATAAATGTAACAGGAAGGGTGATAGGGGCATATTTTTGTTCATATTTTGTTATATGATTGTTAAATTACAAACCTATTCATACTTAGGACGAAGTTATCATATTTATAGAATGAAGAATAATATCGCGTCTAAATATCTGATTATCCTGCCTCAACGGCGATCGGGGAAAAAGTCACAGTCCTTCATTCGCTTCAACTACCTAAAACAATTGACTTTAAAGCTCTGTCATGAAAGCATTTTTGTATTTCTATATAAACTTCCTTTTTTTGTGAGATCACCATCCATCAACTGTAACATAACTGTTGTATCCCGTCGCGCTATCAACATTTAAACCACTAAAAGCTCAGAGAAAATTCATCCTTTCGGACAATGAAATGAAGAAGGGGGACAAATGCTTGGTGGTAATGGTGCTACAAAAGTATGGAATTCATTAAATCCTGATATCCAAAACAAAGATACACATAACACAGTTTCAAAAATACAAATTACTGTAATATTCAATATTTATTAAATTATAAAATGATAAATATTTTAACAAAGACAACATAAGATACGTCATAGCATGTGGCCTATCATCAGTCAACCTAATTTCAACACACAGAACTTATTTGAAACACCAAACATTTCAATAAGCATTACTATCATAAAATATTGTGATTTTTCCCTAGGCAAATTTTTCCGATTACCGTGTCACATGCGGTCACGGATTTCAAAACGATGTACACTAAACAAATCATACAAGATAGAAATCATTCCTCTATTTGAAAGGGTTTGTTAAAAGCACTGTACTTAGAACGAGGATTAAGACGTTGTTCTCATATCATTAAGGCTTAAATTGTATGGAAATGATATATTTCGAAAAAACAGATTGACAAAATGATAAATAGTTTAGCCACGCGTTCATGCTTTAGCGAAGTAAACCTACTAACGTTACACAGAAAGTACTATTTCAAAACAAAGACTTTGTATTTATCATATATGGTGAAACGTAGTTCATAGACGGAACGTTAATGCAATAACATTTAAAAATAACATACATAAAAAGTTTCATTCTCTACATTTATCCTCTTTTTAATAAATCATTTTATTAAAATGTAGCCCAACTGGCCATTGAGAATAAAGCTGAGTGTGTTACGACGAAGCTTTGACTATGCTAAAGGCTTTATCAAATAATAGTACTTTCGTTAGAATTCTTATGATATTGGGGTAAAAATCATATTTTTTTATGGGGCGATCACACTTAGGTTACGAAACCCGAGGTAACACCAAGGTTACGAAATCATCTACAGCTGCCGGGCGGTGCCCAGTTCGTGTCACGTGACCGCGTTACGCAACTAAAAAAAGTTCCGCGAACTCTCATTACCGCGGGTGATTAGCGTTGTCAGACCTGCGATTAGTCTCCCTTTAAATCTCTTCATTATATGTAATAATATTTAAATATTTAAATTGTCCTTAGAACTTCATCTGTGTTATTGAATAAAATAATCTAACTTTTACCTTTTGAAAATACTATCTCCTTATTAGTTAACAAAATAATTTTAAGGATTTGGTCACTTCACGCGTAGATTAACCTACCAATGCCGCGGGGTTTTTTTTGGCGCGTTTGAAGCCAATTTTCAAACAAAGCTTTCATTTCACTTTCTGAGTTTCAGCAAACAATTTTAGGACAGCATGGCGTTTTAAACTGTTTGATGAAAGGAAGAATATCAATATGTTCTATCGCCATTCATAATTCGATCTAATACCTACCAGTAATAAATCTGTGTCAAAATATACCTGCAGTAAACAGTAAACACACTTGCAAGCAACACTTTGAAGGGGACGTAACTCTTGCTTTTCGGCTGTAGGTGAATTCGTACCCAAAACAAACTCGTCCCTTCCGATAAAGCGTATCATGGAATCATGGATTTTGTCAAGCGTTCAGTAATATGAATAGATTTGATTCCTTGCATATTTTTTTAACCTTCCATGTATATCATTATCTTAATCATTTTAGAAATTCATAATGAATAAGAAAAATATTTTATGTTTCCAGTGAAAACCCGCTGACGTTTTTATGTATTTTGTTATTTTAAATATTTGTTCCAACTTATGATTCATAATTATGTTCATTTGCATGTAGCAACAAGTAATTGTAAATGTAGTGATATTGTCTGAGTAACACTACTCTAAGTCTCTTCACCAAAACAAAAGTTGGTACGAATCCGTCGTCCGATTTGGGTACGAATCCACTGAGATTTGGTACGAGTATGTTTTTTTGGTTACGAATTCAACGCATCCCTTGACGAACACTATCTCGATGAGACGGCACTGTGAGGAGTTTGTGTTCAATCATGGTCTAAGGGAGATAACTCTAATTCAAGTAGGTCAGTACAATAACACAGCCGATTTAACTTGTTTTATATTCATCTACTTGGAGAAAAACGTAGGTACAAGGTAAACTTGTGTACGTCAAGGATATTTCCTTCAATGATTTGCGAAGTCGATCATGTTGAAAATGTAGTCGTAATGCTCGTATAAATATACAGACCACAGACTTGCATTTTACACATTAGTGTAGCAAAAATTATGTTCATGCATTTATTTTCGAATTTGTTAAATTTTTACACATTTTTGTCGAATCATCTCGGCTACCACCTCATAATTTCTATTTATTCTCCATCTTGTATCTTAGGAATGACAGCAAGTTATTCAAATTGTGTATCCTGGTAATAGGTTTAACTGTCAGAAAAGGAATAATGACAGTATTTATAAAATTACCACTTGTGCAGAGAGTCAGTCGGAGTGAAAAAACACTATATATGTCGAGCATGTCGTCGTGTCTAAAATCGGCGATTAAAAATCAGAAAGAGGTATAAAAATTTCAATATACTTCCTAAAAATCCCCAAGTGCCAATTCTACGAAAAGTTTACGATTTTTAAGAATTAAATTTCACTTTGAAACAAACTATCAACAAAAAAGGTTTCCCCTCTGTAAAAACTGTCATGTAATTTTGTCAGTTTACTCGACGTCAAGGGAGGTAACTCTCTGCAAAGCTGATGTAATACAGAGTAAATGTAAAACTGATGATGAAAAATTGCTATAAGTAAAGTAACCTTAAGGTGTGATGTCTTTTATGTATTCGCCATTATATTTTTAACAAGCGAGTTATATTCTTATTGACTATTCCTAAGCGTACATATGAACCCCTTCTAAAAATAACCTGAATGGAGATGAAATATCTGTTTGGATTTGTCCACAAAAGAGAATCAAAATGACTGACTGAAAACAGATGACTTAATTGATGCTATATTTGCGGAAGCCAAATTCATATGTCAAATTTATATGAATACTGGTTGAAAAAATTATCGAACATTATCAACTCGTAACTGCCAAATTTAGATAATGTTCAAAATGAAATTTGACACAATTAATTGTCCGGTTTTCGATCAAAATCATGATTTCAACAAACCTTTCTGACGTCACTATATAACGTTATTGGCTCTAAGATAATACTTATCAATACTTGCATCAGTGGATACTTCAGGATCAAATGACATTATTTGTACATTTTGTCATATGGGACTCTTAAAGACTTCCTGAGTGGCTCTTAAAACTACATTTGACCAAAATTAAAACATTAAGTTTTCAAAGTTTTATCATGAATATTAACAAATTATTTATGATAATCACTGACCTAAATATACATCTTGAAGTAATCTTTTAAAATATATTTCAATCATTTACACAAATCTTAATTCTTCTTGAGCATTATTGAGAGTATTCAGATACTTGTTTACCAATCCAGTTCTTCAAAATAAATACACATGTTTAAACCACAAATTTAAATGTTCTAATTGTAGCTACGTAATGAAGACGCTATCCCGACTGTTCCAATGTTTGCACACCACCCTATCCAAGAGAGTGAAACCAATATCATCGCTGGAACCGTTCCAGCGCACCGAAAGTAGGCGGAAATACTCAAGTCATCATAACGCATACACAGAGAGAGCTTACGTACCCCGGCGTACAGTCATGTATGTTCCGGGTCATGACCTGAAGAAACTGCGGAAAGTTCCGAGTCTTGGCATAGACTGTGCTGTGCTGGAGTGTGAGGACGGAGTCGCTCTCAACCAAAAGGTCAGTTATCTCCCTTGGGTATTTTATTTATTGGATGGAGGTTTGGATAAGCGCCTTCTTTATTCTTTTAATCACCATATCAGAGAGTGATGAAGCTATACATGTTTCTATTTTGGTTTTACCTATATAGCATCATAATGTCAATTAGTCATGTCATGATTTGATTTTTCAAAAATTATTTTGAGCTTGCATGAAATCCTGATTAGACTCTTAAGAAACTAAAGACAATTTTGATTAAGTCACAACTGAACTTCAATAGCATAGCATTACCATGGCATTACCATGGCAATGAATCCAAGAGTTTTATGGCAAGCTCACAAGAGATCGATGAACTGAATGAATGCAGTTGTCTAGTGAAAGTGTATGAAATGAGTTCACAACAATTGTAGCCCACAAGCAATCTTACATTAGAAATCATGAGTAGACAGCTATTTCCAAAAGGTAAGAGATTTTCAAATTTCTTTTTTATGCAGGCTGAAGCAAGAGAGAATATCCGTCAATTCCTGGATGAGCTAGACGTGTCTGGAGTTGACGTTGCCGTCCGAGTGAACAGCGTGAGCAGTGGACTGTTGGAGGAGGATCTGAACGTGATCATGCAGGCCGAGAACCTTCCCCACACCATCCTGCTGCCTAAAGTGGACTCTGTAGAGGATCTTGTTCTGGTGAGATTGAGAGGCTTTCCACTTCTGAGCCTCGCTGCACAAAACACCAAGGATTGGTGTTAAGTCATTTTGTGCAATGGCCCCTTGGACCTCGTATCATGAAGCAACTGTTACTAGGGTTGAACTTGACTTCCATTCTATGGCATTTCATTAAGGCTACCTAAAGGACTTACGATCACCTTAGTGCTTTGTGAAATTGGACCCTGGGCCTCGTTGCACAAAACACTAAGGACTAGTATTAAGTCATTTTGTGCAACGGCCCCTTGGACCTCGTTTCATGAAGCAACTGTTACTAAGGTTGGCCTTAACTCCCATTCTTTAACATTGCACTAAGGCTACCTGAAGGACTTACGATCACCTAAGTGCTTTGTGAAATTGGACCCTGAGCCTCGTTGCACAAGACACTAAGGACAAGTGTTAAGTCATTTTGTGCAATGGCCTTGGACCTCGTTTCATGAAGCAACTGTTACTAGGATTGAACTTAACTTCCATTCTTTACCATTGCACTAAGGTTACCTCAAGAACTTGCGATCACCTTAGGGTTTTCCGAAAGGGGACCCTGGGCCTCGTTGCACAAAACACTACGGTTGGCACAAAGGTCAACCTTAGTGTTAAGTCATTTTCGTGCAACGGCCCCTTGGACCTCATATCATTTCACTAAGGTTACCTAATGACTTACGATCACCTAAGGGCTTCTGACACACATATTTGAATATGCAGATGAGGGTCAACCAGAGTTGGGGCGGGGTGTATCTGCTGTTGAAAGACTGTAAACAACAGCTACACATGTTTTTGGTCAATTAAATCCATTTCCCCTTTGAATTTCGGTAAAAATAATTGGCTGTGTTCTGATGACTTATGATCACCTTAGGGCTTTGTGAAAGCAGACCCTAGATATTTTTCAAAGGTTCCTTCATGATAGCATTATTTGTAACTGCCATACATAGACAATTGCTTTCAAGTATCTTACAGCTTAATGATCAGCCAGCATAAAAAATCAAAGCCCTGGATTCCTGTTGTTCAGCCAAAGATACCGTATTCGTCCTATTCAGCGCCCCGGGCGCTGTGTTATATGGAAATTTGTAATAGGGGGCGCTTGTTAGGGAGGGGGCGCTTAATAGGACGAATACGGTACATACAGTAGAACTCGGATATAGCGAACAATCGGATATAGCGAACAGATTTTCAAGTCCCGTCCCTATATAATATCATTAATAATATATGCGTATAGCGAACACCGGATATAGCGAACTAAATTCTTTGGTCCCTTGGAGTTCGTTATATCCGAGTTCTTCTGTACATTCTTATCAGAAAAATATGTGGTTAGGGTTAGTCCTGACAAGAACATTGTTGTTTGTCAAAATTTTCCTATTAATTTCATTTCATTTCCCTTAACTTTTTGAGAAATTACATACAATACATTTGACCATAATCATTTCCAAGTTGGCAAAAACAACCCTTTTGGTTGATCACTTAGGAAAAACACTGCATGGGTCTTATCAACGCTATGCTTTATAGAATTGCAAATTTTGATCATTCTGTGAGATAGTTTCATCGTTTCTTATCTCACATTATGATAAATATCTCATATATAGTTGAAAGTACATTTGCTGTAGGTTAAAATGTAACACGCAGTTGACACGATCTCATTACTAGAAAATATGATTTGACCTGATGCCACCAAAGTCTTTTAATATTGATTATTACAGTTTACAGATCGTCTGAGATGGGCAACACGAGACAGAGAGAGTTACCTCCCCTACCTCTTGACATATGTTGAGAGTGCAGCAGGTTTAATGAACATGAAAGACGTATTCCGACGTGCACGAGAACTCTCACTAGATGGCGTATTTCATCATGATGGCGTCGTCTTTGGGTCAGATGACTTCTGTGCTGATATTGGTAACGTTGTTGTGATCATTATACAATTAGAGACTGGTGATGAGGTCAATACCTGTTTTTATAGACCCGAGGAAAACAATATCGACCTCGGAAAAAATCCTCTATAAAAACAGGTATTGACCGACTTCACCAGTCCATAATTGTTTTATCATGTCTTGGTTGAAAAACGAAAAAGAAATAGAAAACTACAGGTATGAGCGTCATTTTCGGCTCGATTGTTGGCAAGGACGATCCAATGACGTCATGATAACAATAGCATGACGTCATGAAACAACGGTTTCACATCATCGGCTCTATTTTTAGTAACTCAAGTCGATATCACTTTTGGTCGGACTCGGTGTCACGGGGGTCAAGTCAATATCACTTTCTGTCGACCGTCAAGTGACCCGTTCTCGACCAATCGGATTGCCGGAAAATTACGCTCACATAATAAAGGTTATTGTCATCTATGTCTAAGTGAAAGTTCCTGTACATGTTCAGTCTTAAGATGCACACAGAAACACAAATTAGATTGATACTTTAAGTTGTGTTTGACACACATATACCTTGTAACTGTACAAAAAGTTGAGAGAAAAAGAACTATATTTAATGCTAAAATTCAGTGTATGTAAAATGACAACTAGTTAAATTGGACAGGTCAACAGTCTTAAGTAAAACTAGCCTCAATATTACCCGTTTCACTCCGATATTGAGTCTAGAAAGGTCTAGTAGAGGGTCGCGTCAGCCCACGTATCGAATTGAGCAATCAGAACTCATCTTACCAAGACACAATATTCTGCCTTTGCATGTTTAACGTTGGAGGGTCATAGATCGCAGAAAGGTCTGCTGAGGCGACCCTCTACTAGGCCTTGCTAGACTCAGTATCAGAGTGAAACGGGTGATATTGAGGCTAGGTTAACTTAGACTGACAGGTCAAAAGTGTAAAAGCTGTTATAAATGTTTTAGATACAGTAAAATTTAACACAGGACTCTGAATTTTCACATATTTAGGAACTGGCCTGAGTTTTGATAAAAAATATTGTCATTTTGGCTTTGAAATTTGTTTTGAATCCCTACATCAGTGACAGTATTTTTTGTATTTGGAAATCCATTTCAAATAAATGTCATGAACTTACCGTGATTTCTCCATAAATTTGACATATTCAATAATTCACCTCATACTATTTTTTGGAGATCACAAATTCAAATCACTCCGAAATTTCAACCAACTGCCGAAAGTTGCTGCTATTGTCATTCAACCATGCACTGCTTAAAATCTTTGTTTAATTTAAAAAAAATATAAATTTAATTTTCTCTTCTGCAGTAATTAATTATACCCCCGTTACGAAGTAAGTGGGGGTATATAGCAGTCATTCCGTCCGTCTGTCCGTCCGTCCGTCCGTCCTTCCGTCCTTCCGTCCGGTCACATATCTCCAAAACTACTTGGTCTACATCAACCAAACTTTGCAGAATTGTTAAACATGTCATTCTCATCAATTCTTGACCATCTGTAGCATTCTGGAATTTTAATTTTTGGCCGTTTCCATGGAAACGTCACTTTTTGGACTTAGTTTAATAGGGTTCAATGGGGACTAATTTTCTCAGAAACTATTGGACCTAGATGAATAAAATTTTGGTTATAGATGCTTCGAGTTCGAAAGCCGATTCCGTAAAATTAATTTTTGCGGAGTTATCGCCCTTGAATCTCCAATTTGACTTGGTACAGACAGCGGACTTGGTGCTTCAATGGGGACAAGTTCTCTCAGAAACTATTGTACCTAGATGAATAAAAATTTTGTTATGGATGCTCCTGATGATTGTCTTGATGGAGTTCGAAAGCCATTTCCGAAATTATATTTTTGACAAAGTTATGGCCCTTGTTTCTGAAATTGGACTTAGAGCGAGTAACAGGTCTGATGCTCCAATCAGGGGACAGATTTTCCCAGAAACTATAACACCTAGATGAGTGAAATTTTTGTTATGGATGCTCCTGAGTATACTCTTTATCGAGTTCGAAAGCCATTTCCGAAATTTTTATTTTGACAGAGTTATGGCCCTTGTTTCTGAAATTGGACTTGAAGCGATTAACTGGTCTAATGGTCCAATGGGGACAGATTTTCTCAGAAACTATAACACCTAGGTAAATGAAATTTTGGTTATAGATACACCTGATGATACTCTTGATCAACTTTGAAAGAAATTCCCGAAATAAAAATTTTCACAGAGTTATGGCCCTTGATTATGCAATTTGACTCGGAATGGATTCACCTGATGATACTTTTCCTTGAGTTTAAAAGCTGTTACCATATTCACCCTTGGGTTTGGGTTTGAACCTGGTTAAAAATGACTAGTCTGATGCTCCAATTTGGAAACGTTTTATCTGAACTTATACAGTTAGGTAGATGAAATTGTGGTTTTTCTCACCTGATGATACTCTTGCAAAGGACCACAGATACGCCCAAATGGGTTTGGAAAGAGATAGAAGAAATCAGACAGGATGCGGGGGTATGTGAGCCATGCTCACTTTTTTCTTGTTTAAAATATCTTCATTATGATGACATTGCCATTATCATGTGGTCATCTTTTAAAGCTTTGCATTGATATTACATCTATTCTTGGCATTTTTTATAATATTTCGATCAAAGTGCAGAAATAGCCACCAAAAGTGAAAAATAGTTCAACCATAGACATTTTCTGAAAGTCTTTTGAGAATTTCAGGGTTGAATTAATAGAGAAATTACGGTATGAATATTGGGAGGGGGGTCCTTTTTGAATTTTTGTTAAAAAGTTAATTGAACCTCAAATGGTGACACCCCCTCATTGGTGAAATAGAGAAATTACGGTATGAATATTGGAATTTTTGGTAAAAATTAATTGAACCCGAAGGGTGACACCCCTCAATAGGTGAATCCCCCTCCCCCTTTCAAGATTGCCACTACAGTTCATAACCTCATACTTGTTTATGCTGTGATACAGGTGCAGTGAGGACAATTGATGCAAGGGAGCTGACATACGCCAGACAGAAGATTGTGATGGTGGCAAAAGCATACAGACTCCAGGCTATAGACATGGTCTTTATAGACATCAAAGGTAGGAGAGCTTCAAAGTTTATATACTTACTATATATATATATATAAAACTTTATTTCCCTTTCTAAGGGTACCTTACATAGTTTTGGAACAGTCATTTTCAACATTCACATAACATTTCAAAATGTGGCATAATGGTTCGCGTGGTATTCATTTTGAATATTATACTTGTGAATAATTTGCTACAAACTCCTCATATGATACTAAATACAGACTCATTTTAAGAAATAGTAATAGAAGATAAATAAGTACCCTCTATATTCTCACCTGCTACAGTAGCTCAGTGGTAGAGTGTCCGCTCGTCACCCGGAAGACCCGGGTTCGATTCCCGGTCGCGTCATACCAAAAGACGTTAAAAGATGGGAGTTGTTGCTGTCTTGCTTGACACTCAGCATTGTAAAGGCAGAACAATGATTTAACTGGCGCTGCACTGTGGCTGCCGGGTAACAAATTTCCAACAAGTATTTGTACTGAGGATAATAAAGTGTTATTATTATTATTATTACAGACGGGGACTCTCTACGAGCCCAGTGTCTGGAGGGAGCGAGGAAGGGCTACACAGGTAAGCAGGTAATCCACCCCGCACAGATATCCATCGTGCGCGACGCCTTCACCCCCAGCGAGGAGAGGGTGGAGTGGGCCACAGAGCTTGTCAGAGCCTTCAACCAACATCAGCAGTCGGGCAAGGTGGGGTCCTTATACTTCATTATGTCATTGTTAAACAAGTCTAAGGGACATTATATCAGATCATACACTACCTTTTTAGCTCATCTGGCCTGTAAGGCCCGATGGGCTTATGGCATGGAATGGTGTCCGTCCATCCATCTATCCATAAACTTTGTAGAATTTCGACTTCTTCTCCAGAACCATAAGGCCTAGAAAGCTGAAACCTGGTGTACAGACTCCTTGGCTAGTGAGGAATAAAAATTGTAGCTTTTGTGGCCTTGTGGCCCCTAATAAGGGCCACACCCTTAAAACCTATTTTCATCTTTTTCTCCAGAAGCTTAAGGCCTAAAAAGCTGAAGCCTTGTCTACAGACTCCTAAGTTAGTTAAGAAGGATTCTAAATTGTTCATCTGGTGAGTCTGTGGACTCTTCTATAAGCCCAGAAAGCTGAAACCTTGTGAATATACTCTTTGACTAGTGAGGATTATGATCGATAGCTTTGGTGACCCTGTAGCCCCTAGTAAGGGCCTCAGGGGCCCCACCCTTTAACCTAATTTCATCTTTTTCTCAAGAAGCATCAGGCCTAGAAAGCTTAAACTTTGTGTGCAAACTCCTAAGTTAGATAAGGAGGATTCCAAATTGTACATTTGGTGACCCAGTGGTTCAAAGTAAGGGGGGACCACATTTGCCACACCCTAAAGCAAAACTGATATGAAGCCTGATGAGCTACAGAGCCAATGGCTCTATTTTTGTCTTAGTATTTTAGTTGAGCTTGTTTGGTATGAATCAGTCTGTCAAGGCATGTTGTTTCTGGAGTAAAACAAATCTTTCTATGTCTGAGACGACTAATGTTTATGTCACAATAAGTTTATAAGCCAAATCATTTGGTGAAGTGAAATGAAAAGATACATAATGTAACAATGAAAATCAATCAAGGCCGGCACCTTGTTTAAATGTACAATCAAGTTTTTATTATGGTAGTTTACTGTGAAATATAGCTGGTTTGAAACAATACTGTTAGTAGGGATTTACATTGCTGTGTGTTATATTGTATATATGTTCCAGGATGTCTTGTAACTATAATGGGTATCGTTCCTCATTTCTGTATTGCAATATATTCCGATACAGAAAAGCGTATTGCAATACTCATTGCAATATTGGTACTTTGCAAATTCAAGAATTTGCATGCCATCTTCTCTAAATACGAGCATCAAGAATGATCATCATTACTCAGCTATGAGCCGTGTTGGAAAGGGATACTTTCTAATCACTGCTTAAAACCTGGATACATACATGACTTATTTTCACAACACAACTTCACACTTTGTTAAGAACTTTCCCTAAAATCATGTTTTATTTGGTTGTGTTTTTGGGCAATTTTAGATGGAAATTGTTCCTTTTAACAAATTCGATAATACCGCACATCCTTAGTTGTAATACTGAATAGGTTAAATAGGTTTCTCTATGTCTTCCTATCACTTATTACATAAAGCAAGGCTACATCTGCGTATATTCTTTTTTTGAGCTACAACACATACCGATATCAGACCAAACCATTTAGATCGCTGATGGCTGTTTACTTAAAGAGGGACTGAAATGCTATATGGCAACTTTCGGGATTCATGAAATAGTGATAACAATTTCACATGGACTCAACTTTAAATTTCTGAAATCGACCTAGAAACGGCTTAATTACGACTGTATAAAGAACACCGCCTAATTAGGCCGGCGAACAGAATAAAACGCACTGAAGCGTGACTGCCTCGTGACGTGTTAGTAGGCGATGTGATACCCCCTTGTGTGCCCTCGTTATGTAAAACAACACAAGCTAACAGTACAGCTCGATGTTTAACCGTCTATTAAACACCCTAAACAACATCCACACATCTCAAACCTTCAATAAATCGGTAGTTTATTTATTCAACTGGCAATTTGTATTGATGAAAACGTAAGACCCTGATTAAAAACGAAGTTGTGCGCATAATGCTACAGCATGTAGGCCTAGTTGTCTCGCTTTGCGCAATGTTGTCACAAGACTGCACGTGAGAACCCGGATATTTATGTAAACAATTGCTCCCGTGTGAACTGTTTTTTCTTCGTGCACAGTTGTTGGTTGTTATTGAATATTACTTTAGTAGCACAGCAGAAAGGATGTAATTATACAATACTATTTTTTTTTACATTTAAACCATTTTTTTTAGAATTGCGTTTGACTTCATTTTGTAACAGGATAAAAAAATATATACGTTTTTCTTAGTTATTTCATTTAGTGATGGACAATTTACAATTCTCAATGAAAGACATGTATTGGATGATCACTGATGTCTTGTTTAAAACATTATTTTAATAGGGCATTTCACTGAAAATCTTAATGTTTTCACTCTGGTACATAGAGGAGATATTTTCCACAACAATACCCGATATATGGCCAAACAGAATGAAGATTTATTAAATGAACCTTATCCAAAATAATTAT
Organism: Steromphala cineraria; assembly: GCA_916613615.1. Taxonomy (NCBI): domain Eukaryota; kingdom Metazoa; phylum Mollusca; class Gastropoda; order Trochida; family Trochidae; genus Steromphala; species Steromphala cineraria. The sequence goes on along the minus strand of OU744725.1, from coordinate 54,376,830 downwards.
CAGATAGAGCAAAAACGGTATTCCTAATTTCAGGTTAATAGGTTATGATTTACCAATCGGAGAAAAAAGGGATGTTAAGGAATACAATTGCTATTTGATGTTACCTAATTAGCTGATGTCATAAAATAGCCAGGTGTTGATGATTGTGCATTATATAACCTACCTGCTATAGTCATCATTTGATATCATCTAATTAGGAAACAGACAGGAAATACAATAGACAGTAAAGTAATTGTGTCATAAGTGAGTACCTGATCTAAAGAGAGTAAGTAACACCTGCAGACCAATGTCATTTTTAATTCAACCTTTTTACACAACGTTCAAATCTAAATGTGTGCATTGTATATTCGGATTATTACCATAAATCAGCCCACAACTTTGTGCTATGTTTTATATTTTACTAATCTCCCTTTTCTCTGCATGCCAAACTGTTCATTCAGTGAAAATGCGAGCTTGAAGCAGAAAATCGGTGTAGTGATCAGAACACGTGAGTTCGATGTAGATTGTCACATTGCTCTGTTTGACCTAACACAGCGGGTCAATTTGGCGTGAAACCATCAATATGATGGGAATTTGTCTACGGAGACTTTATCAGGAGATATTCTAGGACAGTTGACAGCAACACAGTGATATAACATACTATTAATCGCTTTGAAAAGGCAGAACTGCGGATTTCGCCTATCATTTTCCATATAAGCAGACGAACGCTTCGCCTACTTCCACGTCACTTCCGGTATCCCCTGCCCGTGGCCTCTCAGCCTTGTTTTGGTTTGTCGCTGGACGGCGACAAGCAGACGCCTTGTTACGCAATGTTTACTTAGCTGTAGCTTCATTGAGAAACTGGGTATCGTTGCTGTTTTGGCCTAATATTTATGTTATATAGTTATTTGACCAATATCTTTTGAAAAATATATTGAAAAAAGGTTATGCAGCCCTTCTTTAAGACTATATTGCCTGTAAGTTTTCAACCCAAATATTTCAAAATCCACACACAGTTATCTAGTGATGCTTCTTGTTGAAATCATGCCTGCGAGATGCACAATGCGACATGAGATTTATGAACTAATAGCAGTCCCATTGGTTAATTCTTATCACACTTTTATGAATTATGTCTCCCCCCGAAGGGTCGGGAGACATATTGGTTTTAGCTGAGTTCCAGTCGGCGTTGGCGTTGGCGTTCCCATTTCTTTTCCGGAGCATATCTCTAAAACTATGTGACCGATCATCGCCAAATTTGGTATACAGTGTCTCTCCATATCATGTAGATGTGCCTTTTGGAGGTTATAGATTTCTTAAAATTTAATATTTTTTTATTTCCATGGCAACAATTTTCAAGGGTTTCAGCATCAAATCATTTAGAATTTTGAATATTTTGTTTGCTACAATTGTGGAGTTGATAGGTTATTTATTCAAGTTGAATTATACAGAGAACATTAATGGTGCTTTATGATAGTATTGTTTAGAGGTTTGGAGCATTTGAGGAAGGGGGAGACATCTGTTTTTATGGGTAAAAACACTTTTTAGTTCTCACCTGGGTCTGTGCCGCTACTGCTGGAAGGGCATCATTTGAATGGCAGGCTATGTATAGAGATATGAAGATTTTTGCCTGATAGAGATCAGAGGATGTGTTAGATCTCAACAAGGAGACATATACGCAAGTATCTGGCCTACCAAACAAAACTGTCCTAGTGCGCAGTAAAACGTGGAAAAGGCAACATAAATATATTTTTCTATGTTAAATGTGGACTTTTCAACTTTTTCTGTGCAGAAGGACAGCTTTGTTTTGTAGGCCTACCATCCTGTTTCAGGGTACGAACAGTAAGCTAACTCCACTAATCTGTACCCTGGGCTCAGAAGCTAGATTCGCTCGCACGGCCTGACTTGGGATATAGCCAATCAAATCATTTTCTCGCCACCTTCTCGATAAAATTTCAACAAGAAAATGATTTGATCGGCTGTACCCTGTAACAGGATGGTAGGCCTGAAGTATGCAAGTCAAGTTTTCCTATTGCATGTTGCAGGGAGCGTTCACATTTCGAGGCAGTATGATAGACATGCCCCTGCTGCTACAGGCCAAGAACATCCTGCAGATTGTACACAACATCAAGTCATCCAAGTCCTGAACTCTCAACACTGAGATAGAGACTCGTTAATCTATAATTATGAAAACTGTGTTCAGTATTGGTGACACCGACATTTAATTGCTGGTTATTTCAAAAGAAGAGGATTTGAAACATCGGCAGTGCTTGTCCTTATGACTGACCTGACAAGTGTTGCTATAATATCTGTGTTGCATGGTGAAACAACATGCATCTGTGCTGTCATTCTCTCCCCACAGAGGCAGGTCAAGTCATGAAATGTTGATACAGCCTCTGTTCTATTACGCCAAAACCTGTGGGTTCCTGCAGTTTCCACTGGCGGAAAAAACTTGCACCACAATCCATTTGAATTTCTTTAACAAATGACAACGCTTCTCGCATCGAGAGTGGTTCATATCACAATGATTTTGCCATGATTCAGTAGCCAAAATTATGAATTGAGAACAGCGTCGCTGATTGCACAACTAACTTTGATTGCCTCCAATCAGGCGTCTCCCATTCTATCCCACCAACTCGGCGTAATATAACAGAGGCTGTATCAAGATATCTTGACTTGATCTGCCTCTGTGGGGAGAGAATGCTGTGCTGTGTGTTTGTAGAAGAAGTTTTTGGATGATTTTGATTTGAGGAAGTAGGAAGTGATAAGGCTCTGTGTCTTAGTATAGTTAGTTATTTTTGTGATAAACTATGAGAAATTGATTTTCTTTCTTGAGCTTGACTTGCTCTTGACATGAAGCAATTCATTAAGGAGCCTATATCAATATACATTATTGACATATACCTACTTAAATTCTTTTCTGTTTAGTTCATTTTCATAAATGACTTTGTATTTGTTTATGAATATATTTTGCTAAAAACTACATATTATATAAATATAAGGAATTTTCTATAAATATTCATAAATTGTGTTTATAATTTTGTCAATATAGGGTACTAGGTAAGTTATCCTTATATCACTAATCTATGGTTTCCTATAGACTTTTATCCAAATAGCTGAGTGAATTTTGATTAGGTATGAATGATGCAGATAAGAATGATTGTAATGTTATGGTTGTTGGTTATAGAAGTATCTGAGAATGAATGTATGTTTGACAATATAACCTGTATGGAATAAAATAATATAAAGATGACACCACCTTTCAATTTGTCTTGTTTTGTACAAGCAGAGAGGAAACATACACCTATTATGATTCTGGTCACATACCAGCAGCAATAAGGGAAACATTCCAGCTATCCTTTTGTTTTATGTACTATTGGGATCTCACTATCTTCTATAGTACAAATTCTTGTACTTTTCGGGTCGTGTCCTGGCACCCTCAGAGTCCGGAACCACCACCAGCAATGACCTTTTTAGGAGCTTACCAACTCTCCTGTTTCGCCCTCCACATCATCTCCTTCGTTGTATTGTTTGTCAACAAATAGATATAGCAATGCACAGCTTATCCACCTGAGAAATATCGGCAATACAAAGTATAATAGATAGATAGAGCAGAAAATTGGTTTATATTTTAGTAAAACAACTGCGAAAGTAAGTATTATACCACTTTTTTCTATTGTCTGTCTTATATATATATACACCACAAACAAATAAGCAAGATACACAGGGACCCGATATCGTAAATAAAATGTAGGTAAAACATAGATAAGAGAGACCTACCCCTCTATACAGAGGGGTGGGTCTTTCTTATCTACGTTTTACCTACATTATATTTACGAGGGGTGGGTCTTTCTTATCTACGTTTTAACTACATTTTATTTACGAGGGGTGGGTCTTTCTTATCTACGTTTTACCTACATTTAATTTACGATATCGGGTTCCTGTGGCAAGATACCATTGATCAAACTTTCTGTCTTATTCCAGTAGTAAGATAATAAGTACCAACTGCCATTGTTGGCATGATATCAAATTTACATATTGTCTGCCATATGTATACTAGCAGCAACAATATGCACCATCAAATTACATCCAGCTCTCTATCTTACACAACTCTCTGTCTTTTGCAAGCAGCAATATAACATTTATCAAATCCTCTGTCTTTTGCAAGCAGCAATATAACATTTATCAAATCCTCTGTCATATACAAGCAGCAATATAACATTTATCAAATCCTCTGTCATATACAAGCAGCAATATAACATTTATCAAATCCTCTGTCTAATACACAAGCAGCAATATTACACTTATCAATATCTGTCTTACACAAGCAGCAATATTACACATATCCAACTCTCTGTCATACACAAGCAGCAATATGACACTTATACAACTCACCGTCTTGCACAAGCAGCAATATTACACTTATCCAACCCTCTGTCATACACAAGCAGCAATATTACACTTATACAACCCTCTGTCTTGCACAAGCAGCAATATTGCACTTATCAAAACCTCTGTCTTACACAAGCAGCAATATTACACATATCCAACTCTCTGTCTCATACAACAATAATATTACACATATCCAACCCTCTGTCTTATACAACAATAATATTACACACTTATCAAACCCTCTGTCTTAAAAAAGCAGCAATAACACACTTATCCAACCCTCTGTCTTATGCAAGCAGCAATAACACACTTATCCAATCCTCTGTCTTATACAAGCAGCAATAACACACACTTATCCAATCCTCTGTCTTATACAAGCAGCAATAACACACTTATCCAACCCTCTGTCTTATGCAAGCAGCAATATAACACACTTATCAAATCCTCTGGCTTATACAAGCAGCAATAAAACACACTTATCCAATCCTCTGTCTTATACAAGCAGCAATAACACACTTATCCAACCCTCTGTCTTATGCAAGCAGCAATATAACACACTTATCCAATCCTCTGTCTTATACAAGCAGCAATAACACACTTATCCAACCCTCTGTCTTATGCAAGCAGCAATAACACACTTATCCAATCCTCTGTCTTATACAAGCAGCAATAAAACACACTTATCCAATCCTCTGTCTTACACAAGCAGCAATATTACACTTATCAATATCTGTCTTACACAAGCAGCAATATTACACATATCCAACTCTCTGTCATACACAAGCAGCAATATGACACTTATACAACCCACCGTCTTGCACAAGCAGCAATATTACACTTATCCAACCCTCTGTCATACACAAGCAGCAATATTACACTTATACAACCCTCTGTCTTGCACAAGCAGCAATATTGCACTTATCAAAACCTCTGTCTTACACAAGCAGCAATATTACACATATCCAACTCTCTGTCTCATACAACAATAATATTACACATATCCAACCCTCTGTCTTATACAACAATAATATTACACACTTATCAAACCCTCTGTCTTAAAAAAGCAGGAATAACACACTTATCCAACTCTGTCTTATACAAACAGCAATATAACACACTTATCCAACCCTCTGTCTGATACAAGCAGCAATAACACACTTATCCAACTCTGTCTTATACAAGCAGCAATAACACACTTATCCAACCCTCTGTCTTATACAAGCAGCAATAACACACTTATCCAACCCTCTGTCTTATACAAGCAGCAATAACACACTTTTCCAACTCTGTCTTATACAAGCAGCAATAACACACTTATCCAATCCTCTGTCTTATACAAGCAGCAATAACACACTTATCCAACCCTCTGTCTTATACAAGCAGCAATAAAACACACTTATCCAACCCTCTGTCTTATACAAGCAGCAATAACACACTTATCCAACACTCTGTCTTATACAAGCAGAAATAACACTTATCCAACTCTGTCTTATACAAGCAGAAATAACACACTTATCCAATCCTATGTCTTATACAAGCAGCAATAACACACTTATCCAACCCTCTGTCTTATACAAGCATCAATAACACACTTATCCAATCCTCAGTCTTATACAAGCAGCAATAAAACACACTTATCCGATCCTATGTCTTATACAAGCAGCAATAACACACTTTTCCAACCCTCTGTCTTATGCAAGCAGCAATAACACACTTATTCAACCATCTGTCTTATACAAGCAGCAATAACACACTTATCCAATCCTCTGTCTTATACAAGCAGCAATAACACACTTATTCAACCATCTGTCTTATACAAGCAGCAATAACACACTTATCCAACCCTCTGTCTTATACAAGCAGCAATAACACACTTATCCAATCCTCTGTCTTATACAAGCAGCAATAAAACACACTTATCCAATCCTCTGTCTTATACAAGCAGCAATAACACACTTATTCAACCATCTGTCTTATACAAGCAGCAATAACACACTTATCCAATCCTCTGTCTTATACAAGCAGCAATAACACACTTATCCAACCCTCTGTCGTATACAAGCAGCAATAAAACACACTTATCCAATCCTCTGTCTTATACAAGCAGCAATAACACACTTATCCAACACTCTGTCTTCTGCTTACATTAATACTACACTGATCCAACCCTCTGTCTTATACAAGCAGCAATAACACACTTATCCAATCCTCTGTCTTATACAAGCAGCAATAACACACTTCTCCAATCCTCTGTCTTATACAAGCAGCAATAACACACTTATCCAACCCTCTGTCTTATGCAAGCAGCAATATAACACACTTATCCAATCCTCTGTCTTATACAAGCAGCAATAACACACTTATCCAATCCTCTGTCTTATACAAGCAGCAATAACACACTTATCCAACCCTCTGTCTTATGCAAGCAGCAATATAACACACTTATCCAATCCTCTGTCTTATACAAGCAGCAATAAAACACACTTATCCAACCCTCTGTCTTATGCAAGCAGCAATATAACACACTTATCCAATCCTCTGTCTTATACAAGCAGCAATAAAACACACTTATCCAATCCTCTGTCTTATACAAGCAGCAATAACACACTTATCCAACCCTCTGTCTTATGCAAGCAGCAATATAACACACTTATCCAATCCTCTGTCTTATACAAGCAGCAATAACACACTTATCCAACCCTCTGTCTTATGCAAGCAGCAATATAACACACTTATCCAATCCTCTGTCTTATACAAGCAGCAATAACACACACTTATCCAATCCTCTGTCTTATACAAGCAGCAATAACACACTTATCCAACCCTCTGTCTTATGCAAGCAGCAATATAACACACTTATCCAATCCTCTGTCTTATACAAGCAGCAATAAAACACACTTATCCAATCCTCTGTCTTATACAAGCAGCAATAACACACTTATCCAACCCTCTGTCTTATGCAAGCAGCAATATAACACACTTATCCAATCCTCTGTCTTATACAAGCAGCAATAACACACTTATCCAACCCTCTGTCTTATGCAAGCAGCAATAACACACTTATCCAATCCTCTGTCTTATACAAGCAGCAATAAAACACACTTATCCAATCCTCTGTCTTATACAAGCAGCAATATAACACACTTATCCAATCCTCTGTCTTATACAAGCAGCAATACGTACTTATCCAACCCTCTGTCTTATGCAAGCAGCAATAAAACACACTTATCCAATCCTCTGTCTTATACAAGCAGCAATATAACACACTTATCCAACCCTCTGTCTTATGCTAACATTAATACTACACTTATCCAACCCTCTGTCTTATGCAAGCAGCAATATAACACACTTATCCAATCCTCTGTCTTATACAAGCAGCAATAAAACACACTTATCCAACCCTCTGTCTTATGCAAGCAGCAATATAACACACTTATCCAATCCTCTGTCTTATACAAGCAGCAATAAAACACACTTATCCAATCCTCTGTCTTATACAAGCAGCAATAACACACTTATCCAACCCTCTGTCTTATGCAAGCAGCAATATAACACACTTATCCAATCCTCTGTCTTATACAAGCAGCAATAACACACTTATCCAACCCTCTGTCTTATGCAAGCAGTAATATAACACACTTATCCAATCCTCTGTCTTATACAAGCAGCAATAACACACACTTATCCAATCCTCTGTCTTATACAAGCAGCAATAACACACTTATCCAACCCTCTGTCTTATGCAAGCAGCAATATAACACACTTATCCAATCCTCTGTCTTATACAAGCAGCAATAAAACACACTTATCCAATCCTCTGTCTTATACAAGCAGCAATAACACACTTATCCAACCCTCTGTCTTATGCAAGCAGCAATATAACACACTTATCCAATCCTCTGTCTTATACAAGCAGCAATAACACACTTATCCAACCCTCTGTCTTATGCAAGCAGCAATAACACACTTATCCAATCCTCTGTCTTATACAAGCAGCAATAAAACACACTTATCCAATCCTCTGTCTTATACAAGCAGCAATATAACACACTTATCCAATCCTCTGTCTTATACAAGCAGCAATAACACACTTATCCAACCCTCTGTCTTATGCAAGCAGCAATAACACACTTATCCAATCCTCTATCTTATACAAGCAACAATAAAACACACTTATCCAACCCTCTGTCTTATACAAGCAGCAATAACACACTTATCCAACCCTCTGTCTTATACAAGCAGCAATATAACACACTTATCCAATCCTCTGTCTTATACAAGCAGCAATAACACACTTATCCAACCCTCTGTCTTATGCTAACATTAATACTACACTTATCCAACTCTCTGTCTTAAAAAAGCAGCAATAACACACTTATCCAACCCTCTGTCTTATGCAAGCAGCAATAACACACTTATCCAACCCTCTGTCTTATGCAAGCAGTAATATAACACACTTATCCAATCCTCTGTCTTATACAAGCAGCAATAACACACACTTATCCAATCCTCTGTCTTATACAAGCAGCAATAACACACTTATCCAACCCTCTGTCTTATGCAAGCAGCAATATAACACACTTATCCAATCCTCTGTCTTATACAAGCAGCAATAAAACACACTTATCCAATCCTCTGTCTTATACAAGCAGCAATAACACACTTATCCAACCCTCTGTCTTATGCAAGCAGCAATATAACACACTTATCCAATCCTCTGTCTTATACAAGCAGCAATAACACACTTATCCAACCCTCTGTCTTATGCAAGCAGCAATAACACACTTATCCAATCCTCTGTCTTATACAAGCAGCAATAAAACACACTTATCCAATCCTCTGTCTTATACAAGCAGCAATATAACACACTTATCCAATCCTCTGTCTTATACAAGCAGCAATAACACACTTATCCAACCCTCTGTCTTATGCAAGCAGCAATAACACACTTATCCAATCCTCTATCTTATACAAGCAACAATAAAACACACTTATCCAACCCTCTGTCTTATACAAGCAGCAATAACACACTTATCCAACCCTCTGTCTTATACAAGCAGCAATATAACACACTTATCCAATCCTCTGTCTTATACAAGCAGCAATAACACACTTATCCAACCCTCTGTCTTATGCTAACATTAATACTACACTTATCCAACTCTCTGTCTTAAAAAAGCAGCAATAACACACTTATCCAACCCTCTGTCTTATGCAAGCAGCAATATAACACACTTATCCAATCCTCTGTCTTATACAAGCAGCAATAAAACACACTTATCCAATCCTCTGTCTTATACAAGCAGCAATAACACACTTATCCAACCCTCTGTCTTATGCAAGCAGCAATATAACACACTTATCCAATCCTCTGTCTTATACAAGCAGCAATAAAACACACTTATCCAATCCTCTGTCTTATACAAGCAGCAATAACACACTTATCCAATCCTCTGTCTTATACAAGCAGCAATAACACACTTATCCAACACTCTGTCTTATGCTAACATTAATACTACACTTATCCAATCCTCTGTCTTATACAAGCAGCAATAACACACTTATCCAATCCTCTGTCTTATACAAGCAGCAATAACACACTTCTCCAATCCTCTGTCTTATACAAGCAGCAATAACACACTTATCCAACCCTCTGTCTTATGCAAGCAGCAATATAACACAATTATCCAATCCTCTGTCTTATACAAGCAGCAATAACACACTTATCCAATCCTCTGTCTTATACAAGCAGCAATAACACACTTATCCAACCCTCTGTCTTATACAAGCAGCAATAACACACACTTATCCAACCCTCGGTCTTATACAAGCAGCAATAACACACTTATCCAACCCTCTGTCTTATACAAGCAGCAATAACACACACTTATCCAACACTCTGTCTTATACAAGCAGCAATAACACACTTATCCAACCCTCGGTCTTATACAAGCAGCAATAACACACTTATCCAACCCTCTGTCTTATACAAGCAGCAATAACACACACTTATCCAACCCTCTGTCTTATACAAGCAGCAATAACACACTTATCCAACCCTCGGTCTTATACAAGCAGCAATAACACACTTATCCAACCCTCTGTCTTATGCTAACATTAATACTACACTTATCCAACCCTCTGTCTTATACAAGCAGCAATAACACACTTATCCAACCCTCTGTCTTATACAAGCAGCAATAACACACACTTATCCAACACTCTGTCTTATACAAGCAGCAATAACACACTTATCCAACCCTCGGTCTTATACAAGCAGCAATAACACACTTATCCAACACTCTGTCTTATACAAGCAGCAATAACACACACTTATCCAACCCTCTGTCTTATACAAGCAGCAATAACACACTTATCCAACCCTCGGTCTTATACAAGCAGCAATAACACACTTATCCAACCCTCTGTCTTATGCTAACATTAATACTACACTTATCCAACCCTCTGTCTTATACAAGCAGCAATAACACACTTATCCAACCCTCTGTCTTATACAAGCAGCAATAACACACACTTATCCAACACTCTGTCTTATACAAGCAGCAATAACACACTTATCCAACCCTCGGTCTTATACAAGCAGCAATAACACACACTTATCCAATCCTCTGTCTTATACAAGCAGCAATAACACACTTATCCAACCCTCTGTCTTATGCAAGCAGCAATATAACACACTTATCCAATCCTCTGTCTTATACAAGCAGCAATAAAACACACTTATCCAATCCTCTGTCTTATACAAGCAGCAATAACACACTTATCCAACCCTCTGTCTTATGCAAGCAGCAATATAACACACTTATCCAATCCTCTGTCTTATACAAGCAGCAATAACACACTTATCCAACCCTCTGTCTTATGCAAGCAGCAATAACACACTTATCCAATCCTCTGTCTTATACAAGCAGCAATAAAACACACTTATCCAATCCTCTGTCTTATACAAGCAGCAATATAACACACTTATCCAATCCTCTGTCTTATACAAGCAGCAATACGTACTTATCCAACCCTCTGTCTTATGCAAGCAGCAATAAAACACACTTATCCAATCCTCTGTCTTATACAAGCAGCAATATAACACACTTATCCAACCCTCTGTCTTATGCTAACATTAATACTACACTTATCCAACCCTCTGTCTTATGCAAGCAGCAATATAACACACTTATCCAATCCTCTGTCTTATACAAGCAGCAATAAAACACACTTATCCAACCCTCTGTCTTATGCAAGCAGCAATATAACACACTTATCCAATCCTCTGTCTTATACAAGCAGCAATAAAACACACTTATCCAATCCTCTGTCTTATACAAGCAGCAATAACACACTTATCCAACCCTCTGTCTTATGCAAGCAGCAATATAACACACTTATCCAATCCTCTGTCTTATACAAGCAGCAATAACACACTTATCCAACCCTCTGTCTTATGCAAGCAGTAATATAACACACTTATCCAATCCTCTGTCTTATACAAGCAGCAATAACACACACTTATCCAATCCTCTGTCTTATACAAGCAGCAATAACACACTTATCCAACCCTCTGTCTTATGCAAGCAGCAATATAACACACTTATCCAATCCTCTGTCTTATACAAGCAGCAATAAAACACACTTATCCAATCCTCTGTCTTATTCAAGCAGCAATAACACACTTATCCAACCCTCTGTCTTATGCAAGCAGCAATATAACACACTTATCCAATCCTCTGTCTTATACAAGCAGCAATAACACACTTATCCAACCCTCTGTCTTATGCAAGCAGCAATAACACACTTATCCAATCCTCTGTCTTATACAAGCAGCAATAAAACACACTTATCCAATCCTCTGTCTTATACAAGCAGCAATATAACACACTTATCCAATCCTCTGTCTTATACAAGCAGCAATAACACACTTATCCAACCCTCTGTCTTATGCAAGCAGCAATAAAACACACTTATCCAATCCTCTGTCTTATACAAGCAGCAATATAACACACTTATCCAATCCTCTGTCTTATACAAGCAGCAATAACACACTTATCCAACCCTCTGTCTTATGCAAGCAGCAATAACACACTTATCCAATCCTCTATCTTATACAAGCAACAATAAAACACACTTATCCAACCCTCTGTCTTATACAAGCAGCAATAACACACTTATCCGACCCTCTGTCTTATACAAGCAGCAATATAACACACTTATCCAATCCTCTGTCTTATACAAGCAGCAATAACACACTTATCCAACCCTCTGTCTTATGCTAACATTAATACTACACTTATCCAACTCTCTGTCTTAAAAAAGCAGCAATAACACACTTATCCAACCCTCTGTCTTATGCAAGCAGCAATATAACACACTTATCCAATCCTCTGTCTTATACAAGCAGCAATAAAACACACTTATCCAATCCTCTGTCTTATACAAGCAGCAATAACACACTTATCCAACCCTCTGTCTTATGCAAGCAGCAATATAACACACTTATCCAATCCTCTGTCTTATACAAGCAGCAATAAAACACACTTATCCAATCCTCTGTCTTATACAAGCAGCAATAACACACTTATCCAATCCTCTGTCTTATACAAGCAGCAATAACACACTTATCCAACACTCTGTCTTATGCTAACATTAATACTACACTTATCCAACCCTCTGTCTTATACAAGCAGCAATAACACACTTATTCAATCCTCTGTCTTATACAAGCAGCAATAACACACTTCTCCAATCCTCTGTCTTATACAAGCAGCAATAACACACTTATCCAACCCTCTGTCTTATGCAAGCAGCAATATAACACAATTATCCAATCCTCTGTCTTATACAAGCAGCAATAACACACTTATCCAATCCTCTGTCTTATACAAGCAGCAATAACACACTTATCCAACCCTCTGTCTTATACAAGCAGCAATAACACACACTTATCCAACCCTCGGTCTTATACAAGCAGCAATAACACACTTATCCAACCCTCTGTCTTATACAAGCAGCAATAACACACACTTATCCAACACTCTGTCTTATACAAGCAGCAATAACACACTTATCCAACCCTCGGTCTTATACAAGCAGCAATAACACACTTATCCAACACTCTGTCTTATACAAGCAGCAATAACACACACTTATCCAACCCTCTGTCTTATACAAGCAGCAATAACACACTTATCCAACCCTCGGTCTTATACAAGCAGCAATAACACACTTATCCAACCCTCTGTCTTATGCTAACATTAATACTACACTTATCCAACCCTCTGTCTTATACAAGCAGCAATAACACACTTATCCAACCCTCTGTCTTATACAAGCAGCAATAACACACACTTATCCAACACTCTGTCTTATACAAGCAGCAATAACACACTTATCCAACCCTCGGTCTTATACAAGCAGCAATAACACACTTATCCAACACTCTGTCTTATACAAGCAGCAATAACACACACTTATCCAACCCTCTGTCTTATACAAGCAGCAATAACACACTTATCCAACCCTCGGTCTTATACAAGCAGCAATAACACACTTATCCAACCCTCTGTCTTATGCTAACATTAATACTACACTTATCCAACCCTCTGTCTTATACAAGCAGCAATAACACACTTATCCAACCCTCTGTCTTATACAAGCAGCAATAACACACACTTATCCAACCCTCTGTCTTATACAAGCAGCAATAACACACTTATCCAACCCTCTGTCTTATACAAGCAGCAATAACACACTTATCCAACACTCTGTCTTATACAAGCAGCAATAACACACACTTATCCAACCCTCTGTCTTATACAAGCAGCAATAACACACTTATCCAACCCTCGGTCTTATACAAGCAGCAATAACACACTTATCCAACCCTCTGTCTTATGCTAACATTAATACTACACTTATCCAACTCTCTGTCTTAAAAAAGCAATAATACTACACTTTAACGAACTATCAAGAATGGCTGACATTATATTCTTTCCGAATCATAGACTTGAATTTCCGAAATTGAATTCGAAATAATTGCTGATTACAGAATGACATTTTAAAGCATTACTGAATTCTAAAATCACGTTTGTGAAACTTCCACCTGAGCGCGGGATTTCTCAAGCAGCAATAGAATAGATTAGATTTATGTGTCAGTCGACACTGTCTTTCGATACATTTCCAGACTACCAACAAAGCTATATATTTTTACTCTGAAATTACTGAAACATCAGAGATCGTAATGGCCATATTGAGATGAGAACTGTTACGAAAACTCTGGTTTCCTTTCACTTCCACATACCGGTACATGTAACACTAACAAAAGCAATACCAGGGGCGGGTACAGGATTCGTCTATTGAGTGCGCCCATTGGATGTCACACCTTTTGAAATGGTAAATTTGAATAAAGGAATATTGTGTCTATATTATGTGTGAATAAGCTTGTTCATTTAATATATGTGCCACGAACCACATTGTGATGAATAGAATACAATGTCTACGTTTATGCGAAACACAGCATTGACTAAGTTTTGATTGTGAACTACCTTTGGAAGGATGCGCACCACAGCACTCCCTTTGGATCCATTAAAGGCACAACTCGATCGGCTTTCATCCGCCATCTTGGAGTGTTAGCATTGCGAGGAAAACAAATGTGCTGTTTTATGCTAATTGATTAACTGAAATAAGAAATAACTACTTGATTGATAGGAGAGGAGCAAATTAACAAATAATTCATAATAAAAGTTATCAGTTACGACAACATTTTTTCGTAGTAATTTATTCCACGATCGTAGCTTCGATGAATCATGATTGGTTTCATTTCACGATGTTTTTCTTTTTTTGAGCGATACACTCATTCTTTGTCAAATTGTTAAATCTTGAACAACTGAAATGTTAACCTCACAAACGTTTTTGAAATTAAGTGTGAAATTATCATATATATTTGTTGTTAACAGGAAAGTCCTCCTGAATTTCGTTTCCACCAAAAAAATACCCTGATCGAATCATATCAACGCATTTACAACGAAAGCCACAAGTGTAGTGAAAAAAATAACAAAAAATATATAATATTATTGACATTTGGATAGACAATCATTTCATATTATCATCGATCGGATATAACCACAGCTATGGAACAAGCAGGTGTTACGAACACTTTAGTCCATTATAATTCGAGTATAATTGAGAAGAGTAATTGTGAGTCTAAACATGTAACAGCCGTTGCTACATTGTAAGTAGAAACATTTATTGACTTGGTACAATGTTAGAACTAGATGATCTAGTACATTCAGCAGTTTTGGCGCACTAAATTGGATACACAAAAAAGACAAATATCTATTATATGAAAATCTCCATCGCAGGCTTGTAATATTGTGACAATACTTTCAGTGCACTGACATTGTCGCCGATATTGTTTAATGCAACCTTTGTCATATTTGTAAAAAGCCTATACTAAATTTAGTATTTGTTACATAAATCATATGCCACAATATTGACCAATGCGTTAAATAACTTGTAGTAATATAGCCATATAAGATGTTATGACTTGTAGTGCCTCCGTGGGGAGAGAATATGACAGTGCCAAAATGAGTACGAACACTATTTGTTGCGAGTTTTAATATTCATGGCTTTTAATGTCAACTGAGCCATTTCTATAACAACACAACTGCTAATGAAATAAAGAGTAAGATCAAAAAAATTTGAAAATAGAGGAGTGGTTAATTTTTTTGGGATATAATTTCGGAAATGCTTTAATATTTTAAAGATTAAATTAATGCTATATAAAACCATCAAGTATTTGACAAGAATTTATCTCGATTTACTTTGTTTTGAGGTTGTAGCTACATATTTCTATTTGTTACTGTATTAAATTCTATTCATATTCAGTTCCCCAAGATGAAAATAAATATGGACGAATTCGCCTTTTGTTAATGTGTTCAGTCGAGTTGTAACCTGATACAAGTAATTTTATGCTTGATCAGGTCCGATACTATTTTGCAACACATTTTATACTACCGCTAAAGATTCACATACAAAATGAAGTTATACAAATTTCTGATGTCATAAAATGTTGTGTTGTGTAACCTGACAGAAAACTGCAGTAGTCAGCGAGAAAGGAGATTCTGCTTTTTCTACACAGGGAAGTATAATTCTAACATCCCTGTTCTACATAAGGACTATAAGTTCTCACAGTTTTCTCACTAGCGGTAAGCAATTCAATCACCACTAGGCGGCAGCACCTAAAGTCGCCATTTTGACGGGTTGTTGACATTGACCACCGGTTGATTCGATATCCGATTATCGCTGTTATTTAGAATCCTAGTCGATTACAAAGGATGGTATGTATTTAAGTTTTTGAATATATGTAATTATTATATTATAATTATTCATAAGGTATTTTATTATTATTGATATCTTCTAGAAATTCCGAAGTTTACTTTCCTTTTCAGTTTTCTTTCTTATTTTTGTTTCGATTAAGATAAGATAATTCTTTATTGCCCGTTAAGGAATTTGTGTTACATTTAAGTGAGCATGAAATTCAAAATTTTATAACAATATTCAAAATAAATACACAAACATATATACAAATATATACAAATGAAACATACAAATATTTACAAATGCACAAATAGTGTGATAGTGAACAATTTAACGATGATTAAGAATTGAAATGGACAAGGGCACAAATGACATTTTAAAGCGTTTGCTTTTGCACGTCGGCACATTATACCGACGACCAGATGGCAAAATTTCAAAACAATCATGTAATTCATGTGAAGGGTCACTAATAATTTTTTAAGCTAAATTTCTAGTCTGTTTTTCATGAAGTTCATCTAATCTCTGAAAGGTACGATTAGCAATTTTTTCTCCTTGTTTGATTATCTTATTTAATTTATTTCTATTTGTCAAAGACAGAGAGCCAAACCAACACTGTATAGAGAACATGAGGACAGATTGCACACACGTTTTATAGAAAAGGTCCAAAATAGTTGAGTCAATGTGAAAGGATCGTAGTTTCCTGAGAAAATGAAGGCGAGATTGGCACTTACTATAAATGCGGTCTGTATTTTCAGAGAAATTTAACTTATTGTCAATTACAGTTCCAAGATATTTATAACTACTCACTACCTCGACAACATCTCCATTGATACTGACTGGATTAATTGCTGTTTTATTTCTTCGAAAATCTATGATGAGTATTAGAAAGTATCATTTATTTGGCCAATGGCTAAAAAGTGAACAATGAATTATTATTTACCCATTAAAAATTCAAGAGCAAAATAGTTTAATTAAATTCATCAAGGGTTTTAAAAACGAAAAAAAACCATGGAAAATTGAATAATGGATGATCACTGCTGGCACGATCAGTGTAGGGCTATTTCATTTTTACTACAGTCTTGTAAGGGTATTCTGGATCACTTACACGTATATTTGCAGCTAGAATCAATGGATTTCTTCAATTTTGTTCTCATTTTAAAGTGTGACAGTATTCTTAAATACGATATGATTAATATATCTGTTGTGTTCCGGAAATGATTTTGAGCATCCAATTTATTTCTCCAGTTAATGTGTTGTCCTGCTTTTGCAATGCTGAGTGTCAAGCAAGGCAGCAACAACTCCCACCTTTTAACGTATTTTGGTATGACACGACTTCCGGGTGACATTCTACCAATGAGCTACGTCCCCGGTTAATACAGTTCCAACTTGTCAAGTAATATTTGAAAAAAGACTTATCAAACATTTTCCTAATTCAAAATTAATATTTCTACATTTGCAAAACTGCTTGGTTAGACTGTTAAGTGACTCATAACTTAACTTATACAGCTTGTTTACTCTCTATCGTATTTAACCTAAAGAGTTACAACTGTATTCTAGAGGTGAGCTTATTTTGTGAGGATATGAAAGATTCACAATATCATGTAACAGTATTAATTCTGTTCTTGCAAATCTTGCTCGCATACGCTTTATACATGTATATAAAGTGCTAAAAACTGTATTTTGTCAAACCTGTATTCATTAATAGACTGTCAGCCAAGAGACGAATATGAATGACAGTTCACAATTGAAATATATTTAAAAATACTTAAAAACTGAATCACAATTGCTGAAACATGTAATTTTTTAACAGTGGGCAATATTAGGAATTTTTAGTAATTTTCAGAATTCAAAGTCAATAGTAAACATCAAAATCTTAATGGGCCACTTTTTCATGAAATGTGAAAAATAGTCAATTGCACTAATACCTGATTAAAAAATACAACAAGAATTGTTTAATAACATTCTTGGTTCATGTTTTCAATATGTAATCTTATTAAGATCCTTATAAAAAAAATTCAAACTATCAGGGGTAGGATTTTTGATCAACCACTTTTAAAGTCAATTTCAAAGAAAGCATCAGACAAAACACATTTAGATGTTATAGTTATCAAACTACAATCTGCATGTGTTCAGGAAACAGCCATGTGGGGGGTAGAGAAACTATAGTAGATCATAATCCAGGGTTGAACGGACCTGCAACATAGGTAATCTTATACCTATCTGCTGATTATATAGTTGATCCCAACCCTCTCTGTACAAGGCAGAAAGCCGGCACTTGATGTAGCACTGGTATTATGTATTATTAAGTCAACAAAGTCTGGATTATTACAGCTGTGATTGTTGTGTGTAGTGGAGCGAGCAGCCGACAGTTAATGAGTCTAAGTGGCTGCAAGCACCTCCTTTGTTGGGACCTACTTGTTATTTACCTAGCATACCTGTATTATTAACTCCAGCCTGAGCGTAGCATTTGATCAGAAACAACGTTGTCATGTAGATCTGTACTAAGTTATTGTATTCCAGGCCAGGGGGAAGAAAGTCACTGAACCGTGACTGTTTGATTCTACGTCAACAACACCTAGAGTAAGATCCCAGAAGAGCAATCAGAGAGAGGCAGCTAGAGGGGTCCGACCGAGCTGCCATGTCGTGGCACGGTGATCCTGGGGTGCCGTCATCCTCACATCCACAGACCAATGTGCCAGGTATTTACTTCCTCTCCTCCTAGCAGGGGTCAAAATTAGTTCTTTTAGGGTACTAGCCATTCGGACGAGTGCATTCCTTAGAGCACTAGCCCAAAGACACTCTGACTAGCCAAATACACCAATACAATCATATTTTCTTTAAATTCAACTAGTCCTTCAGATACCAATCATTGCACTTTACTAGCCCAGCATCTTTTGCACTAGCCATGGGCTACCAGGCTAGTCATAATTTCGAACCCTGCTTAGGCCGACCATATTTTTTTGTTACTCATCTTCTATGCATCCTCTTGCAAGTGAGTGGGTAGGGGTGCAACCACACAGGAGGGTCGCGATACGATACGTATCTAGATATTTGGGGTACGATACGATACGTATCTCGATACGTATTGCACAGGATAGTGCAGTATTAAAAGAACCATAACCAAGAGAAATTGTGACATCAATTAAACACTGTTGACACTGACAGGGTAAAAAATTAAAATTAAGAAATTTAATTCCACTGTAGGTCGTATCGTAGTGTATCTATTCAGAGGCAAAACGTATCATGTATCGTATCGTCGGCCATATAATCGCGATGCACCGGTGTATCGGTGTATCGTTGCACCCTTACTATTGGGGTACTAGCCATTCGGACTAGTGCATTCCTGAGAGCACTAGCCCAAAGACATTCTGACTACCAAATACACCAATACAATCATATTTTCTTTAGATTCAACTACTAGCCCAGCATCTTTTGCACTAGCCATGGGCTACCAGGCTAGTGCTTATTTCGTACCCTACTCTCATAGTAATATTGAAATTGATATTTTATTTCAATCAAACAATGCAATATAGAAATCATATATTTTTCCAGTTCAGTAAGAATGGTTACCTTTATCCACGATACTTTATTCAGATAAAACTTAAGATGTTTGTAGAATGGATTAAGTGCATAAAAAGAGCAAGAGATAAATGCCATTTAGATAGTGAACAAATGTAACATTGTTGCACAACATTTGGGATCACACTATCTTCAATAGTACAGATTCATGTACATTTCCGGTCCCATGCGGGATTCGAACCCACACCCTCAGAGTCCGGCAACACTCTCAGCAATGACCATACCAGCAACTAACCAACTTGCCATTTCAAATAGTGTGATCCCAAATGTTACATTAAACAAGTACTTTAAATTTTGTCATCATTTGCATCATAAAACAGTTGTTCCTGACATCACTAGCAGGTTGTTGCTTGGAAAGAGGTCATTTTCATGCTTAAAAAGTAATGGAATCAGTAAAATTCTAATTTTTAGCTCATCTGGCCTGTAAGGCCCGATGGGCTTATGGCATGGCATGGTGTCCGGCGTCCGTCCGTCCGTCCGTAAACTTTGTGGAATTTCGACTTCTTCTCCAGAACCATAAGGCCTAGAAAACTTAAACTTGGTGTACAGACTCCTTGACTAGTGAGGATTAAAAATTGTAGCTTTGGTGGCCCTGTGGCCCCTAATAAGGGCCACAGGGGCCACGCCCTAAAAAGCTATTTTCATCTTCTTCTCCAGAACAATAAGGCCTAGAAAGCTGAAACTTTGTGTACAGACTCCTTGACTAGTGAGGATTATAAATTGTAGCTTTGGTGGCCCTGTGACCCCTAATAAGGGCCACAGGGGCCAAGCCCTTAAAACCTATTTTCATCTTCTTCTCCAGAACAATAAGGCCTAGAAAGCTTAAACATAGTGTACAGACTCCTTGACTAGTGAAGATTAATAATTGTAGATTTTGTGACCCTGTAGCCCCTACTAAGGGGGGAAACACATTGGCCACACCCTAAAGCAAAATCAAATATACAGCCTGATGAGCTACAGAGCCAATGGCTCTATTTTTTTGAAAATAACTTCCGAAATTCATAATCTATGTGTTGATGTTCCAGATTACCAGAAGATGCTGCAGACATCTCAATACACAGGTTAGTACAGCTTAAGTAGAGGGAAATCTCAACTTATCACACCTCAAAAAGTTTTTAGTTTCCTTTTCTGATATACCCGGTAGATTCTGTCCTACAAAGGCCAACAAGACTCACAATCCCTTGAGTTTTCTTATGAGCTAGCCTACCCTGCACTTAATCATAGTTTGCACCTTTGGTCTTCCAGCTTCCCACGGCAAGGCGAAAACGTATCGAGCAACTCCTCGTTTAGACCTTGCCTTCATAAGGTAGAAAACTGGTGATCCGGAGCAGCGACATCTATCGTGATCACGAGTTACGCCCCTTATCAGCTCTTTCAACAATAGCCAATGAAATTGCCGTTTACATTCGGAACAAATTCAAAATACTAACAGACGATCTTTTTGAAAACTATCCGAGTGAAATTTAATTTAAAACTTCAGTCCGCATGGTTGTTTTCATGTTTTTGATGAGCACCGAGAATGCAGAGAAGACAAACATTAATGTTACGTATGATCACTCAAATAAAGTGTTTCTCTCCCTTGTAAAACGCATACAAAAGTATTTTTTCAAATCGGTTCATTTAACATGCTGTCTTCTGATTGGACTATTCTACTTCCGTGCAGCGGGTTGAAATGCTAGCACAGAAATTACGGCCAATGATGTCAAGGGAGGAATGGGAAAGTTTATAAACTTTTTCGTTTCGCCCGTGACGTTGTGAAGATGTTGGTCTTCATGCCAATTCAAATATAACTCCCCCAACAACCTTCCCAACCAAGCATATAAAATTTGAAATACAAAGAGATATTTTGCGACATCGCCTTATATTATGGTGAAAGAAGACGTTAAAAAACTCCAACCCAACAACAACAGATATTTTGCAAGGTCAATATCCCTCACCTTAACAAATTGTTTTCTCTCTCATCTATTCTTTCCTTTGAACTGTTTCCTGGATGTTGTGCAGGTTGGCGAGACCCAAAACATCTAGACAGTGGGCAGACGTTAGTCCCCTCCCCTGTAGTGAGACAACCGGACACATCCCCCAGTAAGCTGGGCTCACACGCTTACCTCCCTTCTAAGTATGGGCTGGTGGCGGGGTCAACACTCTACCCAGAGTCTCAGTTCTCTGATCCCCGCTCCGGGGAGAGGGCGGTGCAGTACTCGTCTAGAGGGGGCGATACTGTCTACAGGTGAGTTGAACCAGTGTTGCAAGTACTCGTCATTTTCACTCGGGTTGGATTTGATTTTGAAAATCAACCAGTGTTGCTCAAGTTTGTATGTGTCCTGATTTGTATGATCAGACACACTGAACTTTTAGATTCTTTAGATTTGTTTAAGGAAAAGGAAAACATACTCTATAACACAAAGTAATTGACAATGACATTCAAATGGAAGCTAATTTTATGAAAATATGTATATTTGCATAGATGCATATCAATAATAATAACAATCTTGTGTTACATTAAACTGTTGATATAAATGTGGGTATGAATCAGGGATGCAGATTCAAATTTTTGCCAATCGGACATTCCACGTATAAGCCGACCCGGAAGTAAAATATTAACACGTGGGAAAATATGCATTGGTTCAAGATCAATCATGAAATTGAGACCCCAATCAAGAAAATCATTGATGCGAGTTGCATTGATTTTGACATCGATACTTTTGACTATGTTAGTCAGGTCTTCTTAAACATCAATTAACACTTTTCCAGACGTATATTATTAAAAAGAATCATAAAGAAATTGCAAATGCTAACTTACATAGTTTGTTGTTTGTTTTAATCAGATTGATATCATTCTCATGAAAAAGAAACGTGAATAATCAGTCGACAGCTTTTGCGGCATGTGTTTACGAGTAGAGATATATTTGTTACAAGCCTTTTCATTGGCCTAGAAAAGTAGGTCAACCAATCAGCAAGTCGATTTGAAAACGATGTGTGAAACTGAAACGTGGTTGTAATAAATTCATGACAACACATTGTCGATACAATAATACATGTCTAAATATTCAAATATTTGTTAAATATTTTCGATATATTACATTTAAAAAAAATACATGCAGTTAGTTGAAATATTTACGTAAATAAATTTTGAAGAAAAATTTGCCAAATTATTATAATGACCACGAAAGAATATTGATAGTTATTTGTCGTCAAGAAATTACGATTGAGATTCCAAGTACAGTAAAACAACGTGCTTTCGCGAAAGTATATTTGACAAAGATTTCTTTGAACTTCGTCGATTAAATATGATAAATAAGTTTGGAAATATGTTATATAAAACATTTAGAATGGATAACAAGCCTCATAAAGCGTTAGTTCTTGATAATATTTTGGGAATCAAATATTCCAATTCCCGATCGCTGATGCAAGTGAAGCCACACCCTACATCGTGATTTCTGCTGGAATTTAACAGTACGTGAATGATGCGTGAATATTTAATATTATTTTTCATAACAATTATGACCAACACAAGCGGGGCATTTGGCCTTTATTGATTGCTTGTTGGTCAACTCAGGCTTGTTTATCTGTTTGTTTAATAATTCTTTGATTATTTTCGATCGGTCAAATGACTTCTTGAATGTCCGACAGGTCACTTTTTCAATCGGTCAAACTGGATTCCCAGTCGGACATGTCCGGCAAATAGACCGATTTCTGCATCCCTGGTTTGAATTAACCGTTCTAGTTTGGCTACAAGTTTTGGTGTGGATGAGTTCCTTTTTGGTATTAATTCACCTATAATACAAGGTTTAAAGTCAAGACAGAATTTTAGCTTTATTCTGTCTTAGCAGTAAGGGGTCAATGTTTAGTCGAAAATAAATTCATTGCACAATATACTCATCAAGTGACATACATAACTACTAGAAACCAGTCACCTTTCATCCACAGGGTACACGAGTCATACCTCCCCAACACCCACTCTCCAGAGGAACACTACGATCATGGCTACCCAGACATGAAAACACCACCCAGTCACAGCGGCCATGACCTCCAGTCTGGATACCGAACCCCTCCCCAGAAGTCTGCAAGTCTCTCCGAGTTCCATGACTTGCCAAAAGTGAGCGCTCAGAGCAGTCGAACAGACATGCGGCAGTGGCAGACACAACACCGAGACCAGCAGTGGCACACTCAGCACAGGGATCAGCAGTTCTACTCACAGGTCAGTTCCATAGTCTGACAGTGAATTAACTGTCAAATCTGTTTTCTAGCTTGTCTGTTGCAATTTTATAGATTGCTGAAATTATGGATGTAAGCATCCTGTCTCATGGTACGAACGTTACACTTACTCCATTAATCTGTACCCTGGGCTTAGAAGCTAGATTCGCTAGCCTGACTTGAGATATAGCCAATCAAATCATTTTCTTGTTGAAATTTTATCGAGAAAGTGGCGAGAAAATGATTTGATTGCCTATATCTCAAGTCGGGCCACACGAGCGAATCTAGCTTCTAAGCCCAGGGTACAGATTAGTGGAGTTAGTGTAATGTTCGTACCGTGAGACAGGATGGGATGGAAGCATATACTGTCGGTTGTCTGTACTAGGCCGTATTTGTTTCCAGGGAATGTTCCCTAGTGTGTATGAGAGGACGATTGAATACTCTAGGTGATGCAGTACTGAGAGCTAAGTCATATTTTCCCACCTTAAATCCTTTAAGATCTGACAATTTGCCTGTTGTGGTCCTGCAGGGGACGTACAGCAGTAAGATGAGCCACAAGGCGGGCGGGAGTCTGGAGGGGATGATGCAGCAGCTCGGGGTGAGAGAGGAGGAGGACTCCACTCAGTGGGACCCGGTACGGAGAGCAGCAGACAGCATCATCCAGGAGAAGAACATGATCATACACAAGTAAGTTAGATATATTGGTCACACATTCCTAACCTCAACTTTCTTTGAATCACTAATGACAGAAATATTGCCCAAATAGCGCTCAATCTAATTCCTCACTAAACTTCCTC
The DNA here is from genome assembly GCA_916613615.1 of Steromphala cineraria. Taxonomy (NCBI): domain Eukaryota; kingdom Metazoa; phylum Mollusca; class Gastropoda; order Trochida; family Trochidae; genus Steromphala; species Steromphala cineraria. The sequence goes on along the minus strand of OU744725.1, from coordinate 54,351,562 downwards.
TGAAAGATATTGATCACACATTCCTAACCTCAACTTCCTTTGAACCACAAATGACCGAAATATTGTCCAAATAGCACTCAATCAAATTCCTCACTAAACTTCCTCTGCAAGATATTGATCACACATTCCTAACCTCAACTTAATTTGAACCACTAATGACCGAAATATTGTCCAAATAGCGCTCAATCAAATTCCTCACTAAACTTCCTCTGCAAGATATTGATCACACATTCCTAACCTCAACTTCCTTTGAACCACTAATGACCGAAATATTGTCCAAATAGCGCTCAATCAAATTCCTCACTAAACTTCCTCTGCAAGATATGGAACTATTGCCTGTCTAAATCAAAGGCAAATGCAGGTCTTGCTGAGCCCTCATGGACAAGTAGTAACAACCTTCAGGAGATACCTGAATGTACTATCTAGTTCAGGTGCAGTGCCCTGGAGATCTGGCACACATATTTAACAAAAGACAGTAAGGCTGGCATTCCATGTGTGCGTAGTGCGTAATGTGTGGTGCGTAGTGCGCAATGCGAAACGCGTATTCAACACTTTACACTAAAATAGTAGAAGTTCATTCCATGTACGCGTAATGCGTAGTGGACAATGCATAATGTGTGATCCCTGGAACGCTCACGAGAGAGTCCGAATTCGCATCATGCATCATGCACAAATATGTACATATGGAATGCCAGCTTAAAGCATTAATTGGCAAATGATTGAGTTAATCGTTGCAGGGGAATTTGTTCTTACCTTGAGGTAAGTTTAATTTTCAGTTCCTAAAACTCTTTTTACTCTTTGCTTGTATCAGGCTGAAGAACAAGATATCGATCCTGGAGGAGGACCTCAGTGTGTATGAGAACAAGCTACGCAGTGCCATCATCAGCAAGGAGGACCGCGATGATATCATGCATCTCAAGATTCAGGTAAGCATTGGATTTCATAACGTTATGTCCCAACGAGTAGAGTCTCTCCCTTTTTCTGTCTGGTAAACATAATATCCTAAGCTGGTAGTTGATTATGATCACCTGAAAAATCCAAAACCGCTAATTGTTGAAATATTACACCGAAACAGTAACTGAATATGTCATGAATAATATCTCGTAACTGAAAGTAGTGTCAGTCTCTTTAACTGTCCTACATGTTGAGTGTATCTAAAGCTGGTAGTAGTTGACTGTTATCTTCTGAAAAAGCATACAACTCTCCTAACTAACTAAGCGACAACTTGCTAAAATATTTAATGTCAGTGGTTGATGAAATTTCACTGATTTTGCCATTAGAATTAATCAAGGGCCTCTTGTCAAGGTTATTTCACTCATTGCTAAAATGTATCTAAAAGCATTCAATGTTGAACATTTTAACAGGAGCTGCAGCACAAGAACACATCCCTTAAGACAGACGTGGTCGACCTCAAGTCACAGAAGAATGCAGAGATAGATGAACTGGAAATCAAACTTGGGTAAAAACATTAAGCAACCCTTGATTTATTTGAACTATTGTATTAACACAAACGTTACCTGAGCAGCATTAACCCCATATCACCTCACCTGAGATAATTATGTTATACTATTATAACTCAGAAGAGCTATTAAACCTAACAGCGTATTAAACAAAAATTCACCCTGTGCTTTTAACTGATTTTTACAGACGAGAAAAAACCCAAATTATTGCTCAAAATTCATTCTGCTGTTTTTTATAAAAACATTGATAGAAAGGTTATACAGTAGAACTCGGATATAGCGAACAATTTGATATTTAAATTATATGGGTATAGCGAACACCGGATATAGCGAACTAAATTCTTTGGCCCTTGGGGTTCATTATATCCGTGTTCTACTGTATTTACACATCTGGAATATCAACACAATATTCTTTTCCATTGACTTATAAATCATTTTTATGAGCATCTCAAATTGTCAATTTCACAGGCACCTAAAAGGCTGAAAACTAATTGAAACTAAGGTAAAAAAGCTGTAGTTTGATACCTTATCACATTGCAGTGCCTTATAAATCATTTTCATGAGAATCCGAAATTGTCAATTTCACAAGCACCTAAAAGGCTGTATACTGTAATTGAAGGTAAGATAAACAAGCTCCAGTTTGATTTCCCTCCTCACATTGCAGTGCTACAGAGCATGAGTTGCTGCAGCTGAAGACGTTGATGAGGAACAAAGACACAGAGGTCAGGAACCTCCAGACAAAGGTCAGCTCGTTATTTGTTCTTCAATCCTTTCTCAGGGTACGAACGTTACGCCAACTCCACTAATCTGTAACCATGGGCTCAGAAGCGAGATTCCCTCGCGCGGCCCGACTTGGGATTTAGCCAATCGTTGAAATTTTATCAAGAAGGTGGCGAGAAAATGAAATGCCAGCAATATAGCCAATCAAATAATTTTTTCGTGTAACGTTCATACCCTGAGACAGGATGTTGTTCTTCTTGATCTAGATCAGATTTTCTCAAAAACTAATAAAGATAGGATAGTCAAATTTGCTGTGTGTCTTTACGGTATCAATTCCCTGATGGGAGTTCAAAAATAAGAATTGCGCAATTATCTTGTATTGAGTTATTGCCCTTGTTCTGTGCTTTTATGTCTCCCCCCGAAGGGTCGGGAGACATTGGTTTTAGCTGAGTTCCCGTCGGCGTCGTCGTCTGCGTCAGCGTCCCCATTTCGTTTCCGGAGCATATCTCTAAAATTATGTGACCAATCATCACCAAACTTGGTATACTGTCTCTCCATATCATGTAGATGTGCCTTTTGAAGGTTATAGATTTTTTACAATTTTACTTTTTTTTATTTCCATGGCAACAATTCGGACATAGTCTTTTTCAAGGGTAGTGTTCGTTTCCGGAGCAGATCTCTAAAACTATGTGACCGATCATCACCAAACTTGGTATATTGTCTCTCCAAATCATGTAGATGTGCCTTTTGGAGGTTTGAGATTTAAAACAAATCATTTTGTTTATTTCCATGCAATTTTGAATATTTTGTTTGCTACAATTGTGGAGTTGATAGGTTATTTATTCAAGTTGAATTATACAGAGAACATTAATGGTGCTTATATGATAGTATTGTTTAGAGGTTTGGAGCATTTGAGGAAGGGGGAGACATCTGTTTTTACGGGTAAAAACACTTTCTAGTTGGACTCTGTTGAGAGTTATGCAATTACATATTACAGGGTCATGCCCCATGTTGGTTTATGGTGGCAGCTTTAATGAGAACAAATTTGTGGGGAGCGATGTTGATGACCATGTCTTATTCTTTTATGGTGTAATCGTTGTATTTCTTTCAAAATTGTCCACCCTAAAGAGAACCCGTCGCCTAATCAACAACATGACGTCATGAGTGTGTCATTGCATCAGAGCATTGTTCAATGACGTCAGATCATTGGTATTGTCTCTTGTGACTGATAACATGATTTATTTTCATTGATAGATCTGGGTATTTCTCCGCCAATCATATGATAAAGATACCTCAGGGTTCCAAATTAGCACTAGCCCGGGAGCCCATGGCTAGTGCAAAAGATGCTGAGCTAGCAATCTAGTTAAAACTAGCTGTAATGTTATCGTTCCCTAAGTCCTTACGTTACATCTAGCTACTCACCCACCTGCTCCGTGTCGCGCATGCACGGAAATCAACCAATGGAAAAATAACTCGCTGATCTCTTTGAATCGAGCGTCATTAGGATTTTTATTTCATTTTACACATTTTGAGCATAAATATCAGTGATATAATGTATAAACATTACAGCTAGTTTTAACTAGATTGACCGATTCTAACAGCTTGTATTAACTAGATTGTTCGATTCAAAGGGATCAGCCAGTTCTTTTTTCATTGGCTGATTTCCGCGCATGCGTGACACGGACCAGGTGGGTTAGTACCCCAATAGGACTAATTTCGACCCCTGTACCTACTTATTATCACTATTGCAGCTAGGAGACAGTGAGCAGGAGGTTGTGGAGTGGCGCAGCAAGTTCCAGGAGATGAAGTCTAGCCACCAGAACATCAAGTCTAATCTGGACAGTCTGGAACGGTACCTGGCAGACCTGCCCACTGTCGAGGAGAAGGCCCAGATGGCAAAGGAAATATCCTTTTACTTACCAAAGACATGACATGCTTTATCTTAATAGTTATGATATGTAAAAGGGGCAGTAGCACGTTTTTTGATAATTTTATTTTCTAAATTTTTCACTGATAATTGTAAGTTAATGTTAAGGTATTATTTTGACAGTGTAAGAAATATCATTACACAAGCCAATCATCCATAGTCAGAGGACAAAGTAAGAAGATTCACATAAAATCCATTGGCGGCCATTTTGATATAAGAAAAACGACTTCAAGTTTAATTTTTATAAAATGAATGAGTGGTTTTGTATTTGTCGATACAATTCACAAATATTAACTCGAACTGAGTTTAGTATTTTATAAATTAGTTGTTTGCAGATCTTCAGTAGGTAAGAAATAGTTCACTTAAGTATTTGCTTTAAAATTCTAGTTTACGACTATCTAAGTCTCTCACTAGACATCTTTCATTGGTGTGACCAACACTCATATATAGTCTATTAATATAATGGTATCTTTCTTAATTGACACCTGATGAAATATTTATCAGAATAGTGCACTATCCCTCACTTAATTTGTACATGAGACCTCATGGAAAAATATTATGAAATGTTATGAGATATACTGTGACTAGAACAAATTAAACATAATGATTTTAGTTTTGGGCAATTCTACCCATTTTCAAGGCCATATGAGAAACTACTATTTACCTGTTTATATGAAACGTATTTCTCTGACCCTAAGGTAAAATGTTGCAAAGCTCAATGTCCTTATAGACATATGTCTCTACCTTTTGTTTATGGATGCCTCCTTTCAATTTGGTCATCAGTTATCATCAGTTTTAGCAATGGTAGATTGACGCCAGTGTTTAAAATAAGCCGGTTGTTATAAAGCAGATTCACCTTTCATTTATTTCAGTGTTTGAAATAAGCATCCAATAACTGCTTGTCAATAATGACCCATATATAGGAAAAACTGTGGACCCAACTACGAAACTGTCAGCATTCATTAACAGCACTGATTTGACTTATTCTAAAATAATAATATTCTTGGTAACAGTATGTTATAAATACACAACATCAGTTTACAGTGATAGCTTTGAGGGTTTGGCAGGGAAATATGTCTTACAGTAAGTATTGTTAGAAAGGAACAGTATCATATAAAAAACTGTGAGCCTGTAAGGACCTGAAGATATTGAAAGGTGTGGGCCCTTGTGAATAACTGTCAGTGTCGGGCCAACGGGCCTACGCTTATTTCAAACACTGATTGACGCCATTACTGTTCAATTATGTTCCTTAATTGCCCACCTGGTTAGTCTGCGTGAGAGTACAGCAGTGAGTCGGTCTACAATCCAGGACCTGGATACTAAACTGTCCAACATGAAGCAGACTCTGTCTTCTCGAGAGATGGACCTGCGGGAGATGAGCGAACGGGAGCGACAGATGAGTGAACGACTCAATGCAGCAACTGACGAGGTTGAGCGGCTAAGATCGGAGGGGTCTGGTGCCATGTTGTACTCTGCGGAGGTGGAGGCGCAAACGACGCGTGAGGAGAAGGAGAGACTAGCAATTGACCTGGAGAAGGCAAAAAAGGTATGGGAATTGTGCATTTCAAATTCAATAAACCCATGCCACCCAATCACTGGCCAAGTTAAGCTTTGCAGCTTCAGCTATCCCTTTCTGTGCGCCGCTAATGGCTGCAATATTTCCCAAGCGGCGCTAAACAATAAATCACTCACTCACTCACTCCCTTTCTGTGCCTGCTTTCTAGGTAACTGCTGCTGAACTTTAAAATCCTTGAAGAAATTACATGAAAATTTTTACGGATCACTGCACTTAAACCATTGGTGTTAAGCAACAAGGGTTAAAGCAACAAGTTATGAAATCTGGTGCAGACAATATTGATGAAACCCTTCGACAATATATGATTTTTTGCATGTCATAAACAAATGGTACATTTACAGTGATGTTGAAGCTGTTGTTGTTTGTTAAAGCTGCTGGAGACGACAGTGCGGCGACTACGCCACCTGGAGGCCAAGTATGCAAGCGAGACGCGGACACTGGAGGAACGGGTGAGCCAGGAGGAGGAGGTGGTGACAGCCCTGAGGTCAGAGGTCGCCACCAAGGATGGGCACGTCGAGAACCTGAGAAGAGGGATGAAGGAGGTAAGAAACTGTAGAAATATGATTAACTGATGGCATTTATCATTTTTCATTTTGGGCAACTTACCGATCCATATTCTAGGAAGTGTCAAGTAATACTTATGTGTAACTGAAAACAACTTTTAAACTTGTAAAACAGGATTTCTTATTTCTAATATGTTGATAAATTCTCTATACCTTGAAAATCTATTTTCATCTTCTTCTCCAGTTCAAAAAGGTCTAGAGAGCTGAAAAGTTGTGTGTAGACTCCTTGGCTAAAGGGGATTCTGAATTGTAGATTTTGTGACCCAATGACCCCAATTGGGGTCATAGGGGTCAAAACCTTAAAACCCATTTTCATATTCTCCAGTTCCAAAAGGTCTAGAGAGCTGAACAGTTGTGTGTCGACTCCTTGGCCAATGGGGATTCTAAATTTTAGGACCCAATGACCCCAAATGGGGTCACAGGGGTCACAACCTTAAAAACCTATTTCAATCAAAAGGATGATGAGCTACAGAGCCCATGGCTCTATTTTTATAAGAAAAAGGAATTGCATTGCTGAACTTTAAATTGAATATTTTTTTTTTTTCTGCTTCATTTTAGTTTCATACTTTGTCTTCAATTGGAACCATTTTTTTTATTTTCCTGACATCACCTTATATTTCCCTTTAAACGTGCTACTGCCCCTTTAACCTGCAGGGTGTTATAAAGCAGATTTCGCCTCTCATTTATTTAAAATTATGTTTGTATAATATCCTATTTCTCTCCTCTAGTTGGGCGGCACTAACCAGGACCTGGTGGAGCAGAATCTCATCCTGCAGGACCAGCTGAAGCACCTGGAGTTACAGTGCACGGACGAGACACTCAAGCGCCAGCGACGCTTCATGCATGAACTCGGTTTCTGCTTCTCGGAGCTCCAGTCTCTGGTCCAGGTGTGCACTCAGCGAGCCCGTGGGGAGGACCCGAACATGTCCATGCTCCTCGGCACCAAGAGTGAGTCATCAACACGCTGTCTTTCTGATTCTGAAACTAAAAGTCGTTCAGTGTCCTTGTGAAATTTGCCTACCTTTTGGGCTTGCACACATTACCATATAGAAGCTTAAGTGATCGTTAGCGGTTAAGGTAATTCAAGTTGAATGTTCTGTCTGGAGAAGTCAGTAAAACTGTTTGTTCTCTCCCATAAACGAAGCAATACATTATCTGAAAAAAGTGTGGTAAGATATGAAAGTACAGAGTACAAAGTAGTAAAAAACAACACCTTTCTATTTTAAAATTAATAGTAGTAATATATTGTGATCCTATCTCTATGCATTTTTGTAAACAATGGAGGTGTGACATTTGCCTACCCTTTTGGGCTTTGTCTCCAGTGTGACATTTAGCAGTATAATACTTTCCCAATTTATAGTTTGTTGTTATATTTTAGTAAATGATACCACCTATTTCAAAAGATGAATCTCTCTTAAAAAATTCCACGAGACATCACTGTTAGACACCCAGGTAGCACCACTACGTTGGGCCAACGTTGGACCAACATTTCCAAAGTTGTTGGCCCTATGTTGGCTTATTGCATAGGTCCAACGTTGGCCTTGCTCGTTGGTTCAACGTTGGCACAACATCAAGTTACCATGGGCATGGTCAAAATAAAACTTACAACTTTATCTTATCTGGCTTATTGTGAACATGTGGAAGGTAGGTTAATCTTAAAACCATTGTTAACCCGTTCACCACTAAGGGTAAGTGATATTTAACTAAACTCCTGTGTCTGTCCCCAGATGTGCTGGTGAGGGAGTCAGACGAGGGCGGAACCAGCGCAGAGGGGGAGACCATCTCGCACTGGATGAGCAAGGTGACCGAGCTCCGTACAGAGGTGGACAAGCTCCGCAGCATCATCTGCAACAAGTACGCAGAGGAGATGGGTGACAACATGGAGTGTCATCAGCAGTGAAAGCAAAAGAGAAATATGCTGAAGAGAAACATTCAGAAGTGACAATTTCTTCTAATGTTCTCTTGAGGAAGTTAAACCCTCCTCACTCACTTATGGTTTAAACCCTACTCACTCACTTATGGTCTATGGTCACCACTGCCATGAAGCACAAGTGGTTAAATCTAGTCCCGGTCCTGGAAAGTTGAAGCTCACTTAGTGTTGAGGTAGTTGGTGTTGCCATACATTTGAATTTGCGTACTTGTATGTAGGCACTTGGAAAATTGGAAAATTTGAGTCCTGGAGCTACACTAGTACAATAGAAAAAGAGGGTTTGTGGAGGTTAAAATCTACAAGCATAACAAGTAGGAGTGAATTGGTCAGAGAGATCCTTCATGGGTGTCATTGTATCATAATATGTGTCAACCTAAAGGACGAGAGCATCAACTTGGAAACTACACTGCTCTCAGTCTAGTGAAAGTGTGATGAGCAGACTAGTTGCAGATGCAGAGCAGTGTCTGTTAATCAGCATGTATGGAGAAATCTGTCTCTTGCAGTTGTGAAATCTCTAACTGTAACTTATCAAGATAGACTACTTAGTGTGCGTCTGCCACAATGGCTGACTTATCTACTTAAAGCATTCTGTGATTTCTGAAATGGTTTCTGTGAAATCTCTGTGGTAGTATCAGATACTGTATTGTTCTTATGATGGTGTTTACGAATATCCTTTCTACCTCCATTAGATTGAATTCACTTACAGATAGATATGTACATAATAGAGATATGACTCATTAGTTCAAAGAACCTGCCATGACATGACCTTGATATGATGAGCAGGTGCCCTTTAAGTGTTCCAATGTGAACACCTTGTAGTGTGTGTGTTGACTAGTTGACAGAAGCTTCCATTCCACAGGAGATATTCCATGATCTTGCAAACATTACCATATAGAAGCTTATGTGATAGTTAGCGGTAAAGGTAATTCAAGCTGAATGTACTGTCTGGAGAAGTCAGTAAAAACTGTTTATTCTCTCCCTTTAATAAATGAAGCACTACATTATCTGAAAAATAGCCTGGTGAGATTATGAAAGTACTAAGTACAAAGTATTAAAAAAAAAAAAACCTTGACTGAAGCAGCCCATAAATCATTGTTCTTTTTATTTACAAGTCGATAGCAGTAATATATTGTGATCCTATCTCTATGCATTTTTTTAAATAATGAATACTATATAAAGGAGAGGAAAAAAATATTTTTGTCCCCTTCCTTATTAATGCCATTTTCTGTTATTATCAAATTTGTGATTCATTTTTGTGTCATTAAATGCCACAGTTTATGTTCTAACTTTTTGAAGTGTAGATTTTAGGAGAGATTGTCAGCAATGGCATGTATATTTACATGGACCAGAAGATGCCCACGCTGCAAACTATTGTATTTTCAACAACAAAGTCACTTAAGTGTTAATTTTAGGAATCTCAACAAGTCTCATGCTGGACAGTATTGTATACTTTATTCATTGAACTTGCTTATTTTAAGCAATTCATCTGTTTAGTTTTCTTGCCAAATATTTTAGTTATATTACCTCAATTTTAGTTGGGTCCAATCAAAGCATAACCACATGGTATTTTAATTTATCTGATACATATAATCAAAAGGAGGTGCTGATAGTATTGATAATGACTGTTTCATGCTGTTTGTTCATTTCATTGTGTTTTATTAGCTTAGTTCACTGACTAATCAACATGCATAACCGTCATTACATTTTTTAGCTTTTTTTTTTTTTTGAGTATGAATTGTGTTTATTTCATGTTTAATGCCATTTGGTCCATAGAACATAGGTTATTAACAATTCTAATCATAATGAACAAACGTAAACGTAACATAAACGTGGTACTTATGAGCATCAAAATTATGATGAATGCTGTTTAAAAGCAAAAAATAGAAACTTTGATAAAGATAAATTCTTTATCTATTAGGCCTGGTGATCTTTCTAAGGTAGTGTAGTGTCATCAAGAGCTAAGTCTACCCAGATACACGGTTTGGAGATTTAGGCAAGCATTAGATTTCTGTTCAAATCGTAATAACTGAAGCAAGTCATGTGTATGAACATTTAGAATCTTTTGTAATAATCCTATTGTTTATTTGATGTTTTTTTGATTTACGAGGTATTAATCAGACTATTTAAGGGTATTAATATCTGTGAAAGGCTCAATCATTCAATTGTCCTTTCATTGATTGTTCAGGATTGGCTACTATCTTGTTACGCATAGCAATATAACATGCACATACAGTCAGGCCTCGGTAATCCGAGCGCTTCCGTTTTTCATCAGAAACGTTCGGATAGTGAAGTGTTCGGATTACTGAATTGAACCAAACAAGTTGGAGTTACTCCACTTTGAATCTACTGACAGACGAGAACGTATTTAGTATATCAAGCGAGTTTATTTCATATACATTTATATATTTTATAACTATTACACAATTTACTAAAATCATAAACTCCAGAAACACAAAGTGAGACATTTCAATTTATTACAATCACAAACTACCGTCACACTCAACTCACATGTCAATCCACTGTCACTGAAGTTTACCGATCCAATCAGTGTGTTGATCACTTACCCGAACGGATTTGATGAACGGCCGTATTAATGAAGCAGAAATAATGATAATTAACGTATCCGTTACAGCTAATAAGCTTTCGGATTCGGAGACTGAATCAATGGATTAATGAATCAACATTTAATGAGTTTATATAGAGATTAGTTTGGTTACAGCTGGCTACCGTTCGGATACCGCGGGATTCGGATTATCGGTGGACGGATTATCGAGGTCTGACTGTACTGTTATTTATGGCATATGTGAGGCAAAAAATAAGTGTAAAACTGCATGAAGCCTGATTATACCTGAATGAAACAAAATTGCAGCAAAATAGAACCCTATTGGTATTTGGACCTTTTTTCTTCTGTATGTACAAACATTTTTTCTACCTGTACAGAAATATTTGCTTGTTGTCTGTTGATTGTTGATTATGTCATGTTTATATTACTTATTTATTCCATCAAGCAGTTATTCATTCCGTCCATATAACAGCATAATATGTTTTATTATCACTTTTTTATTTTGTGACAATCATCATAATCAATCAGTGTTGAATACAGCAGCAGTTGAAATGGAATCAAAGTGAAAAGAAAGCTGAACAAATCATGGCAGGAGGGGCAATCTGTACATAATGATTTCGGACCATCAAGATTTTCAATATTGATATATTCTCTTCTTTATATAGAATGATCAATATGATATTAAGTATTTGACTCACTTTTACTGTTTAGTATACTTTTGTTTTATAAAATATCAGATTAATGAAACAAGAGCTACAAAAGCTTTCATTGTTTGAGTTGAAAAGGAGAAAAAAAGGTGTATTTCACTGTTGAGTTTTATCTGTAGATAAAAAGCCCCCGTTTCCCTGTTGTATAAGGCAGGCATTCCATGTGTCCGTAGTGCGAAGTGCGTTTTCAACACTTTTCACTTTTTACGCGTAGTGCATAGTGCCCAGAGTCCAGAGCCCAAAGCATAATGTGTAGGGCGTGTTCGCCGGAATGCTCACGAAAGTGTCCAAATACACAATATGCACTTACGCAGACCAAAAAAGGGCATCACTTTGCATCACTTGTACATGGAATCAACTATTATTTTAGTGCAAAGTGATAAATACTCAGTACAAATTGAATATAAAATTTGATACTCACGCAAAGCTATTAGGGATACATGGAATCAGACATTACGCCTTACTCAACACGCATTACGCAGCATGCAACAAGCATTACGCACGAATACGTACACATGGAATGCCAGCTTTAATGTAGATATTTTTTAAAATGAAGTGAAGTAGACATAATGATTATGAGAAACAAATGATAAAACTTCTGTATAGAAAGTTTCATTTATATGTTAAAACTAGTACTGATAATTTGTTTTGACAATTTCAAAATTTATGTAAAGAGCCACTCCGTGAGTCGTTGTTGGTCACATATGACAAACTTTTTTTTTTTATCACGTTATTTCCTTTTTCATATGACAAACTTTATGAATTGTGTCATTTGATTGAGAAATATCGGCTGTTGCAAGAAAGTAATACTATCATTTTAAAGCTAATCGATGCTCTATAGTGAAAATAGTAAGGTTTAAAGTCTGATCGTGATAAAAAACCTGACAATGGCGTACATCAATCAGTCAAACGTAATTTTGAAAACTTTTCGAAAGCATTCACAATGATGAATATTAGTGAAATGATAGAGATGCAACCTCAATTACTGAGCATTTCTATAACCAAGCATTTGTGATTATTACAGTATTATCAAGACTTCGTGACTGCAGTTTGCTGGTATATGGTATGAGTCTTGCCTCATGAGAAAACATTTAAGAATTATATTTTGTCCTGGTTACTGCGGAGAACAGCTTTTTAGCTCATCTGGCCTGTAAGGCCCGATGGGCTTATAGCTTGGCATGGTGTCCGCGTCTGTCCGTTCGTCCGTCCATCCGTCCGTAAACTTTGTGGAATTTCGACTTCTTCTCCAGAACCATTAGGCCTAGAAAGCTGAAACTTGGTGTACATACTCCTTGGCTAGTGAGGATTATAAATTGTAGCTTGCGTACAGACTCCTTGACTAGTGAGGATTTTTTTTTTACAGATTTTGTGACCCTACTAAGGGGGGTACCACATTGGCCACACCCTAAAGCAAAATGTAAAGCTTGATGAGCTACAGAGCCCTATTTTTTTCTCTTCTCAGTGAGATCAACTTTAGAGGACATCTGTTCTCCTCGACATGTTTATCAGATTGAGTGAGGTAGAAAGTTGTTATCAAGCTTTTCTACCTGCAACCTTAGACAAATCTGTTATCTATTATATGAGGAATATATGTTACTAACTTTGTGATCAAATCTTATCAATCATTTGCGACTTATATGTTCCAATATTATTTCACTGTCAATACTGATATTTCTAAGGCAACCATATAATAAATATATGAATTGCATCACTACTGTAATGTATGTAACATAATGACCATAAAGCGATGAAAGAAATAGCTAATGAATAGTAAAAACAAGTCTTATCTGTATGGAGAACATGGAATTCAATGGTAGTCTGTGAAATAAGCTTGAAAAGGATTGGTATATTGAATTTTAATGTCAAGATAAGATGCAACCAGTAGAACTGGCAACCCTAACCAAAAGACAACCTGTTCACACAGGCCTCGTTATATTCTTAATCATGTATTAAAGGGGCAGTAGCACGTTTTTAGGGGGAATATAAGGTGCTGTCAGGAAAATGAAAATTAATTATTCCAATTGAAAGACAATGCATTTAACCTAAATGGAGCAGTAATAATTCAAATATATAATGTAAAGTTTAGCCATGCGATTCCATTTTCTTACACAAATGAATTAAGGTGTTCACACAAAATGGCCGCCAATGGATTTTAGTTGAATCTTCATACTTTCTCCTCTGACTATGGATAATTGGTTTGCGTTTTGACATTTTTGACACTATCACAATAATTCATTTAGCATTAACATACAATTATCAGTGAAAAATTTAAAATATAACATTGTCAAAAAACGTGCTTAACTGCCCCTTTAAATTATCAACTTTTGTCAGTGAAACAACTATAATCAACGGTGTCATTGTATGTTAGTTCCACTCTAGTTGGGTAACTGATCCATTTCACTGCCTTATGAACTTCCATTACAGTGCCATGCCTGCTGTACATCATCAATAAAGAACTCAAACCACACCTTTTATTATGTGAGCGTATTTTTCCGGCAATCCGATTGGTCGAGAACAGGTCACATGACAGTCGACAGAAAGTGATATTGACTTGACCCCCGTGACCCCGAGTCCGACCAACAGTGATATTGACTTGAGTTACTAAAAATAGAGCCGATGACGTCAAACCGTTGTTTCATGACGTCATGCTATTGTTATCATGACGTCATTGACCCGTCCTTGCCAACAATCGAGCCCAAATGCCGCTCATTGCTGTAGGTTTCCATTATGTTTTGGCTTTTTTGATCGAGACATAATAAAACAATTATGGACTGGCGAGTTCGGTCAATACCTGTTTTTATAGACCCGAGTAAAACAATATCGACCTCGGACTTCGTCCTCGGTCAATATTGTTTTCCTCGGGTCTATAAAAACAGGTATTGACCTCATCACCAGTCTATAATTGTATAGTGTTCTCTTTGTTATTTGAATCGAGCAATGGCACAAGATTTTAAGGGATTGTTCTAAAGTCAAAAAGGTACTTTTGTTCAATTTGTTATGATAGACAGAATAGTAAAGATGTTATTTAAGAAATAAAGTAGCCCTAACCATCATGTGTTTTGCATTAAAGTATAGTTTTAGTACTATTATAGTTAAAGCATGAGGCCGAATGTTTAACCGAACGCATATAATATGAAGATAAAGAGTAAGAAAAAGTCCTTTTACTATAGTTTGTTCAAAGCTTATCGGTTGATCAAAACTAACTAATCAGGTTGTTCGAGGTAACATGCATTGTACATTTCAAGACGCTCAATCTGCACGCTTTTTTCATGCTTTTTATGTGCCGGGGTATAAATGATTTATCGCCCCGCTGAAGAGGGAGATATTAGTATTTATCCAGGGTCACGTGGACCAATCAGAGGTCGAGATCCTTACATGAGGTTGGATAAGACCTGATATAAATATCTGCATAATGTCCACAAAAAATACTTGAAGCTTTGTGGTTACTTCTGTTCACATTTGAGAAGTTATCCAGAAATCTTTCCCACAGTTTTCTACTTCTAAATTCTGGAACCATCATCCTAAGGAGGACATTCAGACCGTGGCAGAGACGATATCCCAGCTGCTTCGAACCTCAAAAGACACAATATTTGTACTTACGTTACGATATTTCCTCGGAGCATGGTTAATTTTAACCAGAATGAATTTCTATGCAAGTCATGAAAATATTTTATCACTTTACATCAATCTTTCCTATGATGTTGGCAACATTTTCTTAGTGCACTCTTGTCCTCTATATCTAAATTCAGTCTAAGTAAACCTAGCCTCAATATTATCTGTTCACTCTTATACTGAGTCTAGAAAGGTCTAGTAGACGGTCGCGTCAGCCGACCTTCCTGCGACCTATGACCCTCAACGTCATCAGTGCGAAGGCAGAATATTGTGGCTTGGTAAGATGAGTTCCGATTGGTCAATTTGATTTGTGGGCTGACGCGACCCTCTACTAGGCCTTTCTAGACTCAGTATAGGAGTGAAACGGATAATATTGAGGCTAAGGTTTACTTAGACTGTATCTAAGTTCAAACTATCGCCAACCCTTCTTATTGTCTCAAGCAAAGGCTACCCATTTCTTTTAAGTAATGACATAGAGCACCTGAAAATTCACACCTTAGTGAATGCAACAAAAAAAGGTCATCATTTTTTCAGAAACCGAAAACAGATTAAAATTGTCAGCATTATAAACTTAGCTGTTCCAGAACACAAGGATTAAAAGTTTGTTCATTGTCTTAAGGAAATTGTTTCTAACATACCGGTTATAGGATTTCTGTTTAAAAATTTATTTTTCATATAAAAAAGAAATGATAAAGGTTTTAATGGTAAGCTAGCTTCCAAAAAAAGGCCTCTAGAAGTTTTTATGGTGATAATGCCTTAATGTATGCATCCAGCTGATTTATGGATCTATCTCTTTTATGGATTTTTACTTGACACACAGTCATATTAAAACATATTATTTACATTTGAATAATTAACACCAAAGTGTCATTCAATTCATACTTGTTTTGATAAGTAGGAAGATATGTATCGAATTCCACGAGAGACCGTTATAATTAGATTATATTCCCTGATCAAAATCCTGGAATCTTCATGATTTTACTTCCGTTTCTTTCACTTCCAGTGAATCTGCTTTACCTTTCTAACGTTACAAGAGTTGCCTCCCTTGGTGTGTTGCAGCTGAAGTTGGTCCACTATCTGACACGTACGTCTTTATTTAATCATTTAAATCCTCATCAAGTTTAATAATGCAGGGATTGTTATTGAATATTATTGTCTCAAATACAAATATGTTCTTCGCATACTAATTGTCATGTGCACAGTCAGTCGGTATAGCTTAAAACGCTTGTAAGCGTGTACCGGTCTAATTGTGCAGTAAAGCTGCAAACAGGACAAATGTACTTTATATTGTGATAGTTAGGTGAGTGAGCCCTGCATCTTTCCGGTTGTTATCAGTTAACTTCAAAGACGTTATATTCTAAATTACAACCCTCCAAGATTGTCGACAAGTTTAAATGATATGTATAAAGAGGCATTTTCTTTGAAGTTTATGTCGACAATAACAACATAAAGCCCTGTAAACTTTTATAAGTCTCTGAAAATAATCATCAAGAACGATTACTTCATTTGATATATAAGAAATTAATAATCTTTTTAATTGTTAACTCCAGATCTTTAATTGCTTTCAACATTATTTTAATTTCTATTATATTCTTACTGCACTTGGCTTAATTTATACTAATAGTATAAGTAATACAAAGTTGAGGAACACTACTGTACCTAACCTTATTGAAAAGGTTTTTCAATTGTGGAAAATGTGGAAATAATGATGAAAAGATATGCACTCTCAAATTAAACTCAGTGATGTCAGTGAGAGATCATGTCGGAGAATTTAAATTTATTTTTATTTTTATAGCTTAACCTACAAAACCTTCTGTAAGGTCAGTGTATCCTTGTCCACATGTTTGTTAATCTTGTGCAACTTGATACTTTAAGTACACATTCACAAATTGCAAACATTGTGAGACCCAGTGGTATTGAGAGCAGTTTTGTACAAGGTAATAGAGAGATTGAAAAAAGTGTTTGATTGGCATTCTGAAGGTTTTAAAGGTAAGCTAGCTCCCACAAGAGACATTCTAGAAGTTTTTAAGGCGATAATGCTTTAATGTATGCATCCAACTTCTCTATTAACATAATCTTGAGATTGAAAAAAGTGTTTGAGTGGCATTCTGAAGGTTTTAAAGGTAAGCTAGCTCCCACAAAAGGCTTCTAGAAGTTTTTAAGGTGATAATGCTTTAATGTATATCCAACTTCTTAATTAACAGAATTTTAAGTTTTTAGATTTATACTTTCACTAGTTTAATGCCTTGTGGTCCTATTGGATATCCATAAAATCTTATACTTTAATGGAGAGTGTATCATGTGTATTACTTCATCTTATTCAATGCATTAGTATTTTTTAGCCCATCAGGCCTCAACTTTATAGATTTAGAGTGTCAATATTTGTTAATATTTCTAACAATGACCAGTAAAAGTGGTTATCCCATTTACCTTTTGGTTGCATTAAATATTTTTTGCTTTTTGATTGAAAATATTTACTCTTTAATGTTAAATTCTTTTAATAGAAATGAATACAATTAGTCCAGACTAACAGTTATCTCACCTTACATGCAGTAAGTGCTCTGAATAACGTTGTGATTATTATTCATCATGTAAGGTTCTTAGCGGTGTGCAGTCAGTATTTGTCATTGCCAAATAGAAACTACAATAAACCATTAGAAAATTAAAAAGTGAAATCTGTAAATTCATCACAGCAATCTTATTCTCCATAGAGATGGTCATACAGCATCAAGTTTGAAAACAGTGCGTTGAGTCGGCGGAAACCTCCAGCGAGATAGGGCATCAGTTCTGATATCGTAATAGAGTTCAACAGGACAGCCAGCTTTCTGGTCAACGTTACATCAACAGTATGACCTTTTATAAAAACCTGTTGATCTAAATTCATTTACCGGTAGGTTGATGAGATCTAAAAGGCTTTATGATCTTGATATGTCATGTCAAGTCATGGCATGACATTCACCTCAGTCTGTTGATTTTTAAACTTTTTACTCTTCTCATATGCTTTATAAGAGTTGAAACCCTGTCCCCTAAATAAGGATAACTAGGGTTTATTAACATGATCTTCTCAAAAAAGAAAAGTCCCTGAAAACTAAATTGTTGTGAAATAGGGCGCACAGGCCTTAAAAAGGCCTGTAATTTGAAGAACTGCATTAAAAAGGCCTTAAATCAAGCACTGCCTTAAAAAGACCTTAAAAATTGACACAAAGCCTTGAAAAGGCCTTAAATTTAGCAAATGTGTTTTTCCAACTGTGAAATAAGTTCACTTGAATTCTTAAATATTCTTGTGTCGACCTCCGTGAAGATAACAATTTTAACATTCAAGTTTCATTAGTTGAATTTAAATGTTTTGAAATTTCATCTCTCGAACAGTGCCACAAGTTAATTACAAAGATGCATTTTCTCTTTAATAAACACCCTGTTATTCAGTGACAAATAAGCCTTATTTTTGGGTTTTGAAGCCTTAAAAAGGCCCAAAAAAGGCCTTAAATTTTATATGGTGTTGACTGTACTCACCATGTGTGATATGAATTGTACATTTGTTGACTGTGCTATGTCCACAAGCACTTGATGCATGGGCAGTGCTCATATACTATATGTTACAAGGATTTCCATGTAACCGGCATGTTGATCCCGAAATATAAACATTTCAACAACCATTCTTTTGGTGACATCAGTTGCTTATTCTATCCCCATATATATTACACTGCTTGGTCTTAGTCAAACCATTTGGTAATATTCTAATGAAGATAAGAGAATGACTGGACTTTGTCTAAAACCCAGACATCTGTTCAACAGAGAAATTTACTCTTTTGAAAGTAATGTGAAAAAACAGTTTTGACATTGCTAAATCATATTGCCCAATGCTTTAAACTACCTCCTTGAACTTGCTACAGTCAGACAATGACTTTTATGTCAAGTGGAAAGTGTTCATGGTTTCTTATCAATTTATTATAAGGCAGTTGTAGGCCTATTTTCTATTTGTTTTTTAAATTTTTCAGTCTGAAGATTCCTTTTTCTCTTTTTATTTCATTTTCAACTTTTCAACCCATTCATTATTAACATTATATATATAAGGTCATTTTATATGTATATTCAGAAGTGTAAACCACATTTTGACATTTGGCATGTTTTCTTAAACTTGTCTACTTATATCATTGATTAAGGAAATGTTAAATTATGAGTTGTTTTGAGAAGCAAAAAATACCATGAATACCTGAATAATCGCCCAGGGATTATATATGTAAATCACTGATTTGACCTGACGATTATTCAAGGCAGGCGATAATTCTATGCAGGTGATTATTCTTTAAGAAGCTAAAATATTTGTATGCATTTTGATAAAAATGAAACAAAAAACCAATCATTGGGCATTTCTGATTGTGAATATTTGATTAAGAGGGCTTACCAAGTGTTTAACATTTTATGACAATGCATAAGTACTTAGAAAGGGGAGATTTTCAAAGGTTTGGTTGAAGGTAAATTAAACCTGGCTATTATTTCAGGCTGGCAATAACTTATTTCAACTAGGCCATAAACCTGACATTTGTGTAAGGCAGACAATTATTCATGGCTGGCGATTATTCAAGGATTTATGGTAATCATTTAACTTGTACTTGACTATAATTGTTGGACTTAGTGTAACGTTAACCAAGAGATTTATGACTGTATCACATACAATCATAACACTTTGTAACAAAGTGTAGAAAATTCTTCAACATTGTTCCACTGTAAAACTTTTCAGGGACATTATCATATTTTTCATCCAATACAAATTATATTGTTTTGACCTGAAGAAGTAAAACAGATACATGATGACACAAGGGGTGTATTTGAAATATCAGTGAACTTTCATCTCAGAGCCCCCGAGTGAGTGATAACAAGCTGATATTTCGTAAACACCCACTTGTGTCAATCATGTATCTGTTTTATCCAATGGGCAAGGTCTTGTGACCTTGCACCCAACATCAACATTCCCTGCATGATCAGCGTTTACGTCAGTCTGAAGAAATGAGCCAGCGACGAATGACCCTATTTCTTTCTTAAATATGTAACAATTAAATATTTGATGGTTTTAGATGACCAAACATTCTCTCATTAATGCAAGCATATATGTTTTCTAAAATAAGGTAACACTGATTTGTTTTGAAACTTGTAAATTGTAAATTGTATTACCAGTTCTCTTGTTTATATTAAATGAATTGGGTTTTTTCACCTTTTTATTTGTTGTTTTTCCCACTACTATTTTTGTGAAAGGGGTTAGCTTTAAATGATCGAAGAGTTCAGATTAACAATATATCCTCAAAAGTTCGCCACATTTCTATAGTTTTCTGGGACGCCACTTAATTTCTGCAGTCAGTGAAGATTTAAAACCTGTTTTTTAACATAGCGAAACTGTTTTGGTCAGCTGCTTATGTCTCCCCACAAAGGGTCTGTAGACATATTGTTTTTTGCTGAGTTCCCGTCCGTGTGTGCGTCCATGTTCGTGTCGGCGTTGGCGTTCCAATCTGTTTCCGGAGCATAACTCTGAAACTACTTGACCAATCTTCACCAAATTTGGTGAACATCCTCTTCATATCATGAAGATGTGCCTTTAGGAGGTTTGAACTTCTTTTAAATCATGTATTTTTGGGTTTTTGGTTTTTATTTTAATTTAAAAAACTATAAGAAATTTCCAAAAACAAACAGATATATGGGGGAGACATCTGTTTTTGTTTTTTTTGTCGTTGAGTGAGATTGTATGTTTTTGAACTTGAGCTACATGTTTGATTGTCCAACAGTGTTAAATTTTCTCAAGGTCGTTGGCAAGATGTTGCTAGCTCCGCCCTCAAACTGCCTCACTCTTTCACGGTTGTCGAATCAGGATGTCGGAAATAACTATGGTGATTTTATAGATATCAGCGAATATCAGCGAATATCAGCAAATATCAGCTTGAATAGACAGATGTCAGCTTGAGTTTTCTTGGTTCATGATTTACCATTGTGAAAAGATCAAAGGAAAATATGCCGCCCTAGATATAGACTGTTGTTTGTCAATAGGGCTGATTCAAATGGTCAATCATTTTACCTCAACTTGTGTTCTCTATCACCTGGAGGTTTGAAACACTTGAGACCGACGCTTCTGTTCCATATCTGTTCTGCACTCAATGGAATCAATATTTTCTGTTCAGTAGGATGGAGCACACTATATTCAAGCACAGACGGACGAACCTGGAGAGAATTGACAAATTCATCTCACCTGACCACTTCACTGATGTTAACCTTCGCGGCAAGTAAGTGATCCTCTTGTTTATATAGTGCAGGTATTTGTCTGCTTATGTGGTAATTGTTCCTTGTTTGGCTCATTATTTTGAAAAGGAATAATGCCGACTGGCTTTGCACTTGCCCCAAAAACTTTCTGATTGTAAGAGTTATTTTTGTCTCAAGACATATCAGTTTTCATGTTTAATTTCTGATGGTCCCCTACATGATGTGTAAGATTAAAGGAAGCTTTCTCTTTCACAGCTATCCCAGTTATTTTATCCAAATTGAGATTTTTCCCTCAATAGAAATTTGATTCCAAGAAGTGTTACAGTTCTGTTCTGTTTAAAACTGTTTCACAATCTTTATGCACAGGGGTTCGAATCTCAGAGTGGACAATATAACAAAAAGATATTCAAAACCTGGACTTTTGCACTCATATATCGTTTTCATATGTAGAGATAAACCTACATCTCAATTTGAACAAAATCGGTCAAGAAATAAAGATTTTAGCATAATCTTTACCTATTATATAGAGTACAGAAGGGGGGTCACTCCAGTCGCTAAAACCTGATCGAAAACAGGACACATTGATTATTGTAACGTGCGGTGCAATGAATACTAAATTTTATCGCAAAACTATGTGCTGGAATCATAGATCAATCTTTTAACTTGCTGACCATCTCGCCCAGTTTTTAGAATTCCACTTTGACCACTGATCCTCGCATTAACACCACACCTATCTTTGAACAAATGCCTGGCCGACTACAGGAAAATATCAGCAGTTTCCGTAAATCAAACATGCTGCCGTGAATGAATTGGAAATGGAAACGCCTCTCATTGGTCAATTTCAACATGCATCCGTGTTGTCACTTCAAATTGATAGCTGTTTGCAACGGTTGCTTCACCGGGGAGAATCACTTATAGAATTTGAAATCAGCATTTTGTTGATAAATGTTATTCATTGTAAATCAGGTTGTATCCAAAGACCGCTCCTCTGACGCGGATCCTGCACTATGCTGCACCAGGGAGAATCACCTACACGGAGGCCATAAAACATAAGTTCACTCCAACCTCTGTCGGTTCAAGCTTTGGACCAACGTGAGTAGCCATTCACTTCCACGAACGGTTATGTTCATGTTATTTCCAAGGTTGCAGCTAAAAAATCAGAAGCAGTGTATGCAATAGCACCTCGGTAATGACAACCCCTTTCCAAATGAATGAGGCTTTAGTTTTCGGATCTATTTTTATCAAAGTGATTGTCTAAATAACATATTTATGGACTTACTACCTTTCAAACATAAATCATACGCTGTCATCAGACCATCTTTGGTAAAAATAATGAGAAGTGGTCTTTAACGTACCGTAGCATACGAGAAAGCTTTGAAGGGAGCAATTCTAAAAATGTCTATTTGTTCATCTTTCAGTTGATATGAATAAAATACTATAAAGCCATTTCAGAATGCCGATCCAACTTTTCACAGATTGTATATGAATAATAATGCTTATTAAGGAATGGTCAAACTGAAATATTTTCGTCTGACTGCAGATGGTCGACACATTGGTTCAAGCTTGACATGGACATCCCAGTGAGCTGGGAGGGAAGGGAGGTTACTCTAAGATGGAATTCCAAGTCGGAGGCCATGGTGTGGCAAGACAGCAAACCGCTGCAGGTGATATGGCAAACACGATATCTGCTTTTGATGTTTGTAGTAAAAAATTACCAGGTTTGAGCGGATATGGTATAAAGACTTGTTCTAGCAGAGTTATTTGCTATATAAGGAAAGAAAATTAGGTCAATATTTGGTCAACCCTCTCTGGGAATTTTCCTGCAGTGTCTAAAAGATTTGTAATATCACATCAGCCTTAAAGGCATCTTCCTATGCAAAGCCTAAAACGCCAGTTTCAAACTGTCAGTTTTATGCCTTGCCGCAGACCCTTGAGTTTTCTGTGCTTGCTCTCTAGCTTACTATGAGAGAAAGCAATGGTCCAATCAGAAATTAACTGGAGGTTGCTAACAATCGCCTGCAGTTGCGCTGATATCAGTACTGAAAACTCAACGGTTAGCAGCAAGGCTTAAAACTGACAGTTCACAAAATGGCGTTCCAGGCTTTGCGAATGAAGATTCCTTAAAGGCCAGGGTGAGTGTTTGGCAGTCTACCACCTGGTTCAGCACCCAGTGTAGGATGCCTATCAAATTCTCCTCCATAATTTCTGAACTCCCAAACCTGAAATGTTGTAGCTAAGAATCCTATTTCTAGGGGATTGGCCTTGATCCAGACATTTCTCTAATATACTGTACTCTTTACAAAACTGTATGGTGTTTTTGCAGGGCCTAAGTGGGTTAAAACATCGACATGACTTCACTCTGAGCAAACATCTAAAAAAGTCCCAATGCAAGTGAGTTTTGATGTGATCAATATGAATGAAATCAATTGGTGCCACTACGTGTTCTCACCAAAGTGATAACATAGTTTTACCATATTTCTTCAAAACTTTTTTGTGACATTATTCAAGCCAATTGAAGTGATCAAAAAGAATGGTGGATTTGTAGCATTCCAATATAAAGGACTGATTTTATTCTAAAGGAAGGTCCCCTTCAAAGAACAAGCACACTCTACACTTTTACTGCGCAATGTTGTAATTGTAATTCTTATCCTCAATGCACTAATGATCAACCCCATCTGGATACATTGAGTTAAGAAAATGTAATGGGCTTAGGCTGGCCGCACACTACGTCCGATTTTTCTTTCGTCGTGCGATGCGTTAATCGGACGTAGTGTGCGGCCAGCCTTACCAGGTATTCTACTATTGAATGATGAAGCACGATCTAGCTAGCTAGATTCTCTGTCTGACTGATGTCTGCCCTCTCCCCAGACAGACCCTATACATCGAGATGGCGTGTAACGGTTTGTTTGGGGCAGGATGTAATGGACTGATTGAGGCACCAGACCCAGCCCGTACCTTCAAACTTGCCACAGCTGAGCTCGCTGTCTTCGACCGAGATGCATACAACCTCTGTCTTGATCTCCAGATACTCCATGATATGGCTAAGGTAGGTATCATATAACACCTGCTTATCTACACTTCACGGGCACAGTTTCTTTAGGCAGCAGAGGCCACAGGGGCCATGCCTTCACAATCCAACTTTCTCTCCTTCCCCTTGACCTCAAAATACTACGGTAGGTTGAATAGAGAGGTTGCAAAGATATTATAAAAAGTACACTGATAAGTTTAAAGTAAAGTAAGACAATTTTTTTCACATTTCAGGGGGCAGATGAATTGGAATTGTTTTGACTAGTTTTAGGATGTTGGATATTATTATTGTGAAGTAGAATGGCATAGGAATGGCTGTAAAGCTTGAATTTACAAAAAATGCTACCTTGACTTTACCTGAAAAGCGACAGTTTTTCAGCTAACATAGCAAATATAGGGTTCAAACCCCTTCAAAGTTTGTGTTACAGGCTACTCACTTCAAGTGCTCACTATGCCCACTGTATATGTTTATATACTTGTTTATTATATAATTATGGGTGAGATACACTAATCTATCAGTAAGATAAATCCTCTATCTGGCTACAGTGGTTATAACCTTAATGGTCACTCTACTGATATCAAGTTCAAGAGTTTGACGCCATAAAGCAATGGTCTGACATTATGAATTCTCATATAAGGTCACACTGTTAAACCTCTTTCAAGCGGCTGATCAGCACGAAATTAGCCATTTTGGGCGTTATTTAAAGGATTTAATCGTATTAGAATATCTATCAATTGTCTGTTAACAGGAGATACAGGGTGAGCGAGGTTACCAGGCTTTGTACACTGCAAACAAGATCATCAACGCATGTGACACATCGGACAGGTCAACCTTCACCAGGTACACAGTCAGTCTAAGTAAACCTAGACTCAAATTATCCGTTTGACTCCTATACTGAGTCTAAAAAGGTCTAGTAGAGGGTCGCGTCAGCCCACGTATCGAATTGACCAATCAAAACTCAGCTTACGAAGCCACAATAGTCTGTCTTTGCATGTATGACGTTGGAGGGTCATAGGTCGCAGAAAGGTCGCCTGACGCGACCCTCTATTAGACTTTTTTAGACTCAGTATAGGAGTGAAACGGATAATATTGAGTCTAGGTTTACTTAGACTGGTACACATTCTACCTGTCTCTTCCCTTATCCTTGTAAAGATATTGGTTAACAGTATAATATTACCCTTGTTTCTGGTTACCTTATTAGTTTATTATCAGTTTTTGTGAAGTTTCCATCGCCGCCGCCGCCGCCGCCGCACTCGTACTACTAGCTATAACTTTTTTCCACTAAGCTTTCCAGAACTCTTATTCATACCTTATTACTCATACCTCGGGGGAACGATTTTGACACGTTCACTTTCAAGGTCAAAGGTCAAGGTCACGTGCTATGTATTCACTCTAAGAATTCCTTGTAAACGCGATAACTTGAAAAGTTTTTGTGCTATGAAGCTCTAACTTGGTATATATCATCCTTGGAAAAGTAAAAAAATTTGAAAAGGTTTTGGCTACAATCCGTCAAAGGTCAAGGTCACAGCAAGGTCATGACGTAAGCATGTTTTAGCGAAAATGCTTTATTTTAACTATGAACACTTTTAATCAATACATGATTGTTATACTCAATAAAAAGTGTTCAATGATTGTGTGACCTTGAAGGTCAAAGGTCAAGGTCATGAGATATGAGTTATTACAAAATGCACTAAATTGGGGTATAACTTTATCCCATTTAGCTTTTCAGAACTCATGAACATGACTAAATGTTAATACTTCCAGGGAATCATTATGACATGTTCACTTTCAAGTTCAAAGGTCAAGGTCACGAGTTATAAAATCACCACAAAATTCTTTGTAAACACGGTAACTTGAAAAGTTTTTGTGCTATGAAGCTCTTACTTGGTATATATCATCCTTGGAAAAGTAAAAAAATTTGAAAAGATTTCGACTACACACTGTCAAAGGTCAAGGTCAGAGCAAGGTCATGACTTAAGCATGGTTTAGCGAAAATGCTTAATTTTAACTATGATCACTTTTAATCAATACATGATTGTTATACTCAATAAAAAGTTTTCAATTATTGTGTGACCTTGAAGGTCAAGGTCATGAGATATGAGTTATTGCAATTCCTTGTAAACACAATAACTTGAAAAGTTTTTGTGCTATGAAGTTTAGATTTTGTATATATTATCTCTTGAGAAGTACAACATTTTCAAAAAGTTTTGAGTACTAATTGTCGAAGGTCAAGGTCACAGCAAGGTCAACATATATGGAGAAAATGGATTAATTTAATTTTTAACACTTTATTTCATAACAATAATGTTATACTCAATGAAATGTGTTCATTGATTGTGTGACCTTGAGTGTCAAAGGTCAAGGTCACGAGAAAATTCCCAATTTGGTGAGGCCTGTAAAAGGCGGAACAGGGTAAGGCGAAACCCAAAGTTCCGGGGCTGCTCTGCTTTTGCGGTATCCCGCAAACGCTAATCTAGTTTCATAGGGTACTGTGTGGGTATTCACCGTTTTGTAACAACATTGCTTACTGATAAACATGTAGTATTAAGAGAAGAGCAGATCTTATCATTTAAGAGTCTCAAATTTCTCATGTATCAATAAAATTAATTAAAAATTATGCATCTTTCCAAAGTGGGCACCAAGTTAGTGACTTGAATTTCCAAAAGTTTTTTGACGTAAATTTGAAAGATTCAATCTTCTTAATTTCAAACGATCATTTAATGTTCATGATTATGATCATGTTTTTCTTATTGTTTGAAACTTTAAGGTATGAAGACTGCTATTATTACAAAATTATCACCTTTGCCTTTCAACAGCTAGAGTACACTTATTTTGTTGTGTCTGACATAAGAAAAGAAGTATTCATGTATTATACTGAATTAAGCCTGCACAAGAATGGGTAATAAATACAATTATGATACTTTAAAGGTTACCATTTGATGTTTCCAAGACTTGAACTCCTAATCATGTATAACCCATATTCGCGCAGTTGTTATAAAAAATTATGCTTGTTTCTATTAATTTCATATTACACATTTCATATATCCTTTGATATATATTTTTTTGGACATATTATCCCCAGATGCAGGAAGATGGCACAAGCATTCTTCAGTCAGAAGAACGGTGACAGCCAACATGTGATACATGCCATGGGACACGCCCACATTGATTCCGGTTGGACACTTTACACATATTAATCAAGAAATAGGGTAGACCTAACCATCATGTGTTTTGCAATAAAGTATAGTTTTGCCCTGAATTATTAAAGTTAAAGCATGGTTCAGGGAAAAACTATACTTTATTGCAAAACACATGATGGTTAGGGCTACTCTATTACTTTTCTAGTATGTCGATATTTACTCGTTTAAGTTAATTCTACTCCAAATATAAACATAAATCACGTCCGGCCGTAAATTGAAAATCCCAGATCAGGTCCATGCCTAGTGTCGTCATAGTCGATTGTTATTATTTTTTATATCTTGAATACCAAGACCTTTAACCCATTTGATTGAATGTTATGGTAGGTCATTTAATTAGCATTCCCACTTTTCAATGTTCTCAGCATGACCCCAAGTTATGGAGATCACAGAGCCGTAGCACAACACGACTTAAGACTAAGGTTAACTTAAGTGCCTTACTTTAACATTGCACAGAGGCTACTCTAGTGACTTAAAGGGGCAGTAGCACGTTTTTAGGGGGAATATAAGGTGATGTAAGGAAGTTTAAAAGTAATGGTTCCAATTGAAAGACAATGTATTTAAACTAAATGGAACAGTAATAATTCAAATGTATAACGTAAAGTTTACCCATGCAATTCCTTTTTCTTACAAAAAATGAATTAAAGGTGTTCACACAAAATGGCCGCCAATGGGTTTTATGTGAACTTTCATACTTTGTCCTCTAACTATGGATGATTGGCCTGTGTAATGAGATTTTTGACAATGTCAAAATAATATATTTAGCATTTACTTACAATTATCAGTGAAAATTTTAAAATATAAAATTATCAAAAAACATGCTACTCAGCCCCTTTTAAGCTACCTTAGTGGGGCAAGGGGACTACACAATATAAATTCCCAGATTATGTTTTTATTAAGATTTACTGTTTGTGGTGCAGCTTGGTTGTGGACGTACGCGGAGACCATCAGGAAGTGTGCCAGGAGCTGGAGCTGTACCGTGAGACTGATGGACGAGTATGATTGGTTCACGTTCACCTGCTCTCAGGTCAGTGCCAGTGTGTGAAATACCGTATTTCCTCTAATAAGCGCCTGGGCGCTTACCCCTTTACCCACAGCGCTTATTAGAGGCCCCGCGCTTATTGGAAGCCTGGCGCTTAATAATAGAATAGAAATTTTAAATTTGTGTTAAACAGTGTTTTACAATGAATATCTGTTAAAAATTTACTAAGAGACATTAATTCAATGTTTTGGACCAGGCGCTTATTTTTTCAACTACCTATGATCCCCCGGTGCTTATTAGAGGCACGGCGCTTATTGGAGACCCGGCGCTTATTAGAGGAAATACGGTAAGGTCTTGATAATAAGGTCATCAGCCTTTTAAGGCCTAATGGGCTTATGGCATGACATGATGTCTGGCGTGTCCGTCTATAATAACTTTTGACTTCTTCTCCAGAAGCAGAAGGCATTTGTGTACAGGCTCCTTGACTAGTGAGGATTATAATATATAGTCATGCCCTTGAAACCCATTTTCATCTTCTTCTCCAGAAGCATAAGGTCTAGAAAACTGAAACTTTTTGTACAGACTCCTTGACTTTGGTGACCCTATGGCCCCAAAAAGCTTGGTGAACCTTTGGATCTTTTACCCCAAATTATCAATTGCAGTCTGGTAGCCTTCTTACTTCTTTCTTTCATGACCCTGTGGCACCTACAAAGGGGGGAAGCACATTAACCACAGCCTAAAGGAAAATTGAATATGAAGCCTGATGAGCTACAGAGCCAATGGCTCTATTTTTGAATGAGGTTGCCCAACCTTCATCAGCTTTTTGCCTCCGTGTTATGCTCCAACTTAAACTCTGATATCCATCGGGTCAAAACCCTTGTTTTGCTATATTTAGCAATCCAATCAAATGATGCCCTTGCAAAGGGACAAACTGGTTACCTTTTGGTGTGGTTCCAATGAACCAATGATAGTGCTACAAGAACAAAACAAGGGTTTTGACCAAATATATTTCAGGGTATAAGTTGGAGCATAATGCTGATGTAGCATGGTGATGGGAGGTACAAGTTATCACTTTGTGTGGGTAGAGAGATGGTTGGATGCATGTATGGACATTTCTGATTGTACTGGAGACGTGTGTGAGTCATTTTGTACAGAGCAATACAATTCCTAAATAAAACTATAAACTATTCATTTGATAAATCACTAATTGTATTTCACCATTCATAAAGCTGTACATAATGCATCTCACATCAAAACAAATTATTTTTGCAGGCTCAGCAGTACCAATGGGTGAAGGACCACTACCCGAGTCTGTACGAGAAGATCCGGCACTACGTAAAGGCTGGTCGCTTTGTGCCTGTGGGGGGGTCCTGGGTCGAGATGGTGGGTACTGATTCTACTCATTAAGAGTGTTATAGAGGTGTGCCACACGATTAGCTGCCTTCTTAATTTAGGGTTTAGAGAATGTAGAACTACAAGTATTTGATATGCAATTTTGTAACTAGCTATCTTTTTAGCAGGTTCTTCATAGTCACAAGTTCAGTCTTAGGGTTGTATATCACTATAAAGGTGCTATGGTTGTTAATTTAGGTTTAGGTAGATTCTACCCTTGATATGTCAGTTTTATGGCACCCCCCAAGTTTTAATTTTAATTTCAAAAGCTAAAATTGAAGCGGCGCTAGACGACCTGTCTAGAAGCGGTTGAATCTGGGTAACAACATGCGGATCCATTAAGGATGCAGTAGCGGGGCCAACCGAAGTTGGAAAAACTAAGAGAAGGGATTAAACCGTTCACAACACATGGAGTTATCCGCCAAAATGCCAGAATGAAAATATTACATGTTTCGGAGTCAGTTGACTCCTTCATCAGACCGTCTGATGTCAATCGACTCCAAAACATGTAACATTTTCATTCTGGCATTTTGGCAGATAACTCCATGTGTTGTGG
The DNA here is from genome assembly GCA_916613615.1 of Steromphala cineraria. NCBI lineage: Eukaryota > Metazoa > Mollusca > Gastropoda > Trochida > Trochidae > Steromphala > Steromphala cineraria. The sequence continues at coordinate 54,321,103 of OU744725.1, read as the reverse complement.
ACGGTTTTATCCCTTCTCTTAATTTTAGTTTCAGTTTTGCGTGTCACAGAAATGAATGCTGATACTATTTAGGCTTTGTAAGAAAAAACAAGTGTTTGATAAATCAGTGTTGATGTTAATGTCAACATGTTCTTTGCTTAAAGGGGATAAGATGTTGAGGTAGCATTTTAGGGTACACTGTGTTCTTATCAGAGAATTGACTGCCAACTAACCTGAGTAAGTTAGGGTTTGGAATCTACTACAAATATTAGACATATTAATGCTACAGTGTGATCCGAGTGCCTTTCAATCAAGGTTTGATATGCCATATTTGACCTATTAAGCGTCCTGGGCGGTTAAAAAATCGGAAAGAGGGGGCGCTTATAAAAATATTTTAATTATTCAGTCAAATGATAAAAATGTTTGTATATTCTCGAACTGCATAGTTTTTTAGCGAAAAGTTACAAATCCAATTACCGTGATTAAACAAGAGGACTAAACTCATTTTATATGTAAAATTTCATAGGTTTGTCATGTAAGGTATGCCTGGAGAGGGGGCGCTTTATGTTTTTTTGAGTTTAAAGCACCATTAGGTGGCGCTTATAGGGATAGGGCACTTATTACGTCGAATACGGTATAGATCTTATCAAGTAAGATCTCCTTGGTGTTTCAGGACGGGAACATCCCGAGTGGGGAAGCTTTTGTGAGACAGTTCCTGTACGGACAGCGCTTCTTCCAGCAGGAGTTCGGTATCACCTGTAAGGAGGTGAGTCACTCATTGTGCATTGTTCCTCACCTGTTGGATTAGATATGACAGGTGATTATATTATGGTAGGCTTCTCAGTCTAAGTAAACCTAGCCTCAATATTATCCGTTTCACTCCATGTCTAGAAAGGTCTGGTAGAGGGTCGTGTTGCCTGTGTATCGAATTGACCAATCAGAACTCATCTTACCAAGCCGATTCGCATGTATAACATTGGAGGATCATAGGTCGCAAAAAGGTCGGCCCTCTACTAGGCCTTGCTAGACTCAGTATAGGAGTGATACTGATAATAGTGAGGCTAGGTTTATTTAGACTGGTAGGCTTCTGTGAACATATCTTAAAGATTGTAAAATAGTGATAACATAAATTTCCACTTAAGATGTAGCGATGGTCCAACAAATAAAATTAATAGATTTGGTGACCCCCAATAACAACCACAGAGGCAACCCCAGTTGTTGCAGACTCTGAACTTAAGAAGGATTTATTTAAACTAGCTAATGTTATATGATGTTTTCCTCTAGAAAGACTATTAGTGCACATCCTCTATGTATGATTCAGTTCTGGCTGCCAGATACCTTTGGGTATTCAGCCCAGCTGCCCCAGATCATGAAGCTATGTGGCATGGACAGGTTTCTCACACAAAAGCTCAGCTGGAACCTCTTCAACAAGTTCCCGGTGGGTGGAAGAAGTATTTTTCACAAAAATATGTTCAGAAATAATGGCTAAATACAAGCATGAGTCAGTCTGATTAAAATCGTCCGTACTCCGAGGAATAAAATATATAAAATATTGTCTCTATCGGGGCTCGAACCAGCCAGAACATCCTCTCCGTCTCGATCTGAATGCACCCACCTCTATCGTATGTTCCTATGACCAGTTTAGCGCAGACAAACCCAGTCATAAGCTATCCAATCACATCCTCGTTTTTAAATAGCGTTTAGCGGCGATTATGTATAACGAATGGTACACTGGAGTTACCTGCCCCTGCATGATACCAAAGCTTTTACTGCGCCCCTTGCGATTTGCTAGATGAGCTTGGGTCAGAACATGCGGGTAATAGGGGTGCCTTCAGACTGTGAATGAGAGGAAAGCCGGGCTGGTTGAAGTTCGAACCCCACTAGAGACAATATTTTAAAACTTATTTACCTCGAATCACAGTCGATTTTAATCAGACTGAAGCAAGAGTAAGCACAAAAGTAGACTAAATTTCTGTCTCTGAAATGAAAATACATGTTAAATGCAGCTTTCTACTATCAAAATTGAAAGGAGCCCACTGAAGCTGTTCATTTTCAGAAACTGCAGTGAGCTAGACTTGCTACAATAATATAGACTTGTGTGGGTCTTTAAAGATATTTTGTTTCAGGGGCCGTTAGACAGACTAGCACAAGCGTACATGGCACTCATATCCAATCAATGGGAAACACTGTTATGTTATTATTAGTTTTTGCATTGAAAAAAGGTTGTCATTATGCCTAAGACGGGCCCAACCTTGGCATAGATCGAATTTAAACTTTAGGTTGATGGTCTTCAGTTGCGTCTCCCTTTCGCTCGTTAAATACCAAACCATTCACTCGTTTCATAAAATGTTATTAAACGGGACATCATTTAGTATTCTATATGTTTTCTTTATTATGTCAGTGTTGTATAAATATCAAGATTTTTATCTTACAGCATCACACATTTTACTGGGCAGGCATTGACAGCACAAGTGTTCTAGCTCACTTCCCACCTGGAGACAATTATTGTATGAAGGCCAAGGTTAAGGAGGTGAGAGTTGCTTCCCTTTGTTGAAGAGTTGCTTCCCTTAGTTAAAGGTTATCCCTGCATGTTGCAGCATCACACATTCTGGTGGGCAGGCATCGACTCAAGTCAGGTGATGACCCATTTCCCGCCTGGCGACTCGTATCACATGCGGGCTACAGTGAAGGAGGTAGGCTCGACACGACCTGTCGAGAAGCATATTTGACCTGCTTGGTTGCAGATTCAGTCAATTCCCTTCCATCTAAGATTGCAAAAAACACAACCAAATAAAACATGATTGACGTAAAGTTCTTTGCAAAGTTAAAGTTGTGTTGAGAAACTATGCATATAGATCATAAACAGTGATTAAAAAAATATCCCTTTCCAAAACGGCTGAAAAGTGATGATTGTTCTTAACGCTCATATCAAGACAAAAAAGCATGCACATTCTTGAATTAAAGAAGTACCAATATATTGCAATACGTATTGCAATACGCTTTTCTGTATCGAAATATTGCAATACAGAAAGGGGGAACGATACCCATCCTTAATGCACTCAACATCACATGTGAGCAGGTCACAGAGATAGACTTGAGGTAGACTTGATGTTGTTTAGACCCAAGAAGAAACATACTTGACCTGCTTGGTCGCAGATTCAGTCAATCCTGCTTTCACTCACCATGATCCAACATGCATAGAGCAGTGCACTTACCTTGCTTAGATGCAGTTACAGCCCATGCCTCTTTCTCTTACCATGACCCTACAATACAGGACATAAAGTCACACGCTTGCCAATAGAGGTATAGGCATGAAATATAAAACAGCCTTTAATATGTGTGTAAATTGAAAACAATATCTTATCAAATGTCAAATTTACAGCCAGACCTCTTTAATCTGAACGCTTCCGTTTTTCATCAATGATGTTTGGATGATGAAATGTTTGGACTGCTGAAATGAACCAAACAAGTTGGAGTTACTCCCCTTTGAATCTACAGACAGACGAGAACGTATTTAGAATATCAAATGAGTTTATTTCATATACACATTACAACTGGGATACATGTATCAATAAAACAATAATTGCACAAAATAATTTCTGGATACATGCACATAATTATGTGTCAAACATTCAATCTAATCACTCAGGTTTGAAGAACAGATTGTGTACTCAGTGGCTTGAAAGACCCACACACTATCAGTGATCAAAGTTTCTAAGTTCTTTTCGTCACCAACACACTCAAAGTATGTGATCATGGAGTCAATGTGTGCTCTCAATTGAGAGACAGTAGGGGGAGGCGTTGCTTCCGGTTCGTTTATAACTATCACACAATTTACTACGATCACAAACTCTTGAAAAACAAAGAGAGGCATTTCTATTTTTATGAACCACCGGATTAATGAAGCAAAAATAGTCATGATTTACTAATCCATCACAACTAATTGGTGTTCAGAATCGAAAACTGATTTAATTAAGGAATCAACATTTTATGTATTAGTTTGGTTACAGCTTGCTACCATTCGGACATTGCGACATATGGATTATCGGACGGATTATTGAGGTCTGACTGTACATGAATACTAGGTTTGCAACCTATCAAGCACTTCAACACAAAACACTTTTATAAAAAAAAATATTATCTTTTGAAATTATGATTACTTATTGATGCCCATTTATCTGGCAAAATCATGACTTGATACATTCTTGTTGTCACTAATAAAAACTGATAATCTTTTTACGATTCATTTCAACAACAGTTTTTTTTTTTGTCATTGTGACTAACATCTTTGCAGAATGTTTAAAGTTAAGTTGGTCAGACAACAGTACTTTTATTGCTTAGTGTTCAAGAAATTTGCTTTTTCCTGAAATGTGCAAGTGCAAAATCAAAAGTTAAAAGCCTTAATGTTGAATTCTGTTGAATCATGAAATGTTTGGGTGTACCTTCCTGCATTGTATCGCTTTGGCAAAACCTAAGATTGACTTCAAAGCCTCTGTGGAATCCATTGAGAAAGTTAAATTTGTATGTCCTATACTGCTTTTGCACTTTGTTTGTGATTATACAAATTTATACAAATTTATACAAATTTATACACAATTTTTTATATTTTTTGAGCAATACACTTTATTCTTTGTCAAATTGTTAAATCTTGAAAATGTTAACCTCACAAACATATTTGAAATTAAGTGTGAAAGAATGTGAAAGTCATATAAAATTGTTAACAGGAAAGTCCTCCTAGTCACTACCCCGCTAACACCACTGTTACCAAGCAAAAGATTAGTTGGTCTTAGTATCTATATGAGACGTCACACTCTTGAAAATCAAAAGAACTCTTCCTTATTCAACTTTTAAATGCCTCTCATCAAATTTATCTTTTTTGTTGCCAGCTTCTATTTTCAAAGGAGAACTTCGCTGACAAGGGGAGGTCATCGCGTAGTTGTTTCCTGTTTGGGTATGGTGATGGCGGACATGGGCCAAGGTTAGTCTCCTCTAGAATGGTTTCCAATGATGTACAGTATCGGTCATTTGATTGCTTGCCTGTTGAAGATATTGCAGTTTAATAAATATGCAGTGTTTTGTACCAATTTTGTACCCAATTGTCTAATGACCAATTGATGTGATGTCATTTATTATTGTTTGGTAATTTTGGTCACAAAGTCAGTGGTGCGCTTGCAATGGTAATCCTAATGATGTTCTTGCAAGTTTGATGCTATAATTCAGCTACATATGAATAAAATTCAGAACTTATGGTATCTGTATTAAGCTTTTTATCTCAACTGAAATAGCGTTCGGCTTCAGATCAAGAGGTCAGTGGTTCGAATCCCGCCAGGGGCTCGGCAACTTTGTCTGCAGTAGAGAACTTTTCTATGCGCAGAGAGGTTTGGGTGAAATGATACACTGAAGTTTGTGCAGTACCACCCATGGTTGCTAGTTCATGCCGATGCTCGCAGGTTTCACTGCAATGCATAGCCACAATAGTGTTGCAGACTTTCTCCCTGCAATAATACTAGCAGCCGCGATATAAGTGAAATACTCTTGAAAGCAGCGATA